>VMDO01029107.1:0-23062 GCA_007922755.1 Pedetes capensis
TGTTTGGTTTAGAAAGTACATCTATTTCATATAAAAAGGTGAAATTATAAAATATTAATATATACCAGTTCCTAAAATACTTAAGCTTCTCAACCAAAAAATATGAGTAAAGTCATAAGAAATTAATAGGGCTAAATTATTATAGCAAATATACCCTAACTGCTCTACAATATCAAGAAGATATTTTCTTTTTTTGGTCCAGAGAACTATGTAAGTTATGTAAGATTTTAAAATTATCAGAAATGGATTATATGTAAATATAAGAATGGTCAACATAAACAATAGAAGCAAATATAGAAAAGGAGGTTTTATTTCTTTTCTTTTCTTCTTTTTTTTTTCTTACAGTACTGGGGGTTAAACCCAGGGCCTGGTGCTTGTATGCTTTTCAAGTGCTGTACCAATGAGATGCACTCCCAGCCCATTTTTTTTTAACTTTTTGAGACAGGATCTCCCTAAATTACACATACTGTCTCTGGTCTCTAACTTGAGTTCCTCCTGCCTCTGTCTCCCAAACTGCAGGGATTACAGGTGTACTCCACCATGCCCAGCTTGAATTTTTATTTCTTAAAATGTGCAAGATTGTTTTCATATTTTACTAAAAGAGAACTGGGAAATCTAGAAAGTCAAAGCTTTGACCTATTATTTAGCATTAAAAATTTATTCTACTGGGCAAGAAGACACACTCCTGGATCCCAGTACACAGGAGGCTGAGGCAGGAGGGTTGTGAGTTCAAAGCCAATCTGGGATAGATGGCATCTCTTGCTGTTTCAAAAGAAAATTTCTCTGAGAAATAAGTGAACACATGAAAGTTATAAATTATATATATGAATATTGGAATGTTAGTTTGTAGTATTACTTATACTGATGAAAATTCCCAAATGATTTAAGGGACTAAGTAAAAGTATAGGAATGTACATTATTTTATGCCTATTGTATGTCAGATATAAAAATAACCCTATTATTTCACGTATTATAAAATTTCAAAGAATTTTAGCATAATGTAAAATTTTTGTTGTTGTTGTTGTTGTTGTTAGGTGCCATCAAGTCAGGTCTGACTTATAGTGACCTGGCATGAAACAGCATAAAACATTCCCTAACACTGCACCATGTTAAGCTCTGTGTCAGTATTTCTCTGCTATTCATAGGGTTTTTGATGGCTGATTGGTTTAGGATTACTTCAGGAGTGGGCTGTCACATCATTCTCCCATTATTGTGGTGCTGGTGATCGAACCCAGGGCCTCAGAGAGCACAAAGCAGCACTCTATCTCCTGAGGTAAACCCCAGCCCATAACTTAAAATACTTAAGTAATGTTATGTGCATTGTTGGGAATTAAATGTAGGACATGGTATGCAAGCTCAGCAAATGTTCTACCACTGAGGTATATCTCCAACCCTAAAATAAAAATATTATGCAAAAAATAGAATTTGCTAACAATACTCTAAAATATTTTTCTTATATATGCACATATCCAAAGAAATATATGACTATAGCAAAACTTTACACCTTCATTAGATGGTGGAGTTATGGATGATATTCTTTGTTTCTTCCTGCCTTATTTTTCAAACCATAGATGGGTCAATTGAAATAAAAAAAATGATAAAATTAATAGAAATTCATCAATATTCACATTAAATGCAAATAACTTAAACACTGATTAAAAGTTTCTGTATTGACAGATTGGTTAAAAGAAATAGTTATCAGCCACAGTTTGCTTGTGTATGGTTTAAATATATAGAAACAAACAGGTTTAAAGTGAAGACAGGAAAAGATTTGCCATATTAACTAATCAAATGAATTCTAGAATCTCTGTATTAATACCAAAGTAGAGACAGAGATAGATAAGAATGTTAACTTGTAATAAAGAAAATTGTGCCTGCAGCTGTAACACTGTAGTGCCCAATCCCTTCAGATCTCAGAAGCTAAGCAGAGTACGACCTGGTTAGCACTTGGATGGGAGACCGCCTGGGAACACCAGTTATGTAGGCTTGGGAGAAGGACCAAAGCAAACAAAAACAAAACAACCACACAGAAAAACAAAAACAAAACCAACCAACCAAACAAACAATCATCCATTGAAAACCTTATGAATAGCAGAGAAGCACTGATAATAGTGTTTCACAAGTTGTATATAGGGTCGCCATGAGTTGGACACCAACTTGACAGCACCTAACAACAACAACAAGAAAATTTCAAGATAAAAGGAAAATCTTAGCATAATATTACATATTTGAGATCAACAATAAACAAAAACAAAAACACATTGTGATAAAGTAGCCATTATCATTGCAATGCAAGATTGTTATACTAGGGGAAATACAAAATGTAAGGAGACAAGAAGTAATAAACTTCAAATAGATTAAAAAGCAAATTGACAAGATTGACCTGTACTTGCAGAAAAAAGTGTTCTTCTCTTAAAAATATCTGTAGGAATTCACAAAATATCTACAAGAACTAATAAATGATTTTAATATTATTGGAAGGTACAAATATACAAAAGTAATCAGAAAATGGAAATACTGAAAGAACATTTAGAACAGCAAGAAATGATAGGAAACACTTTGCAAAAGTCTGACAAGAGAACTAAATGATTTTCAAAGTGAAAATGAAAATTTCTGTTGAGAAAATCAAAGAAGACCTAAATAAACGTAGAGAAGTACTGTTAATGATTCAAATATGGAATGCCATTTTATGTCAATTCAACATACGTAGACCTTTACATTCAACCTTCAATCAAAATGCCAAGAGGGTGTGTGTGTGTGTGTGTGTGTGTGTGTGTGTGTGTGTGTATAAACTATCAGTATGATACTAAAGTGCATACAGAAATATAAAGGACTTAAACTGGCCAAAGCAACAATGAAAAGTAAAAAACTAGACATCATGGTGTAAAGCCTCAGAAGGCTGAGGCAGAAGGACTGAGTTTAAGGCCAGTGTGACCTACTTAGATATATATTGTCTCAAAAAATGAGAAAAAAAATTAAAATGTGGAAAGCTAAGAGAAACTGTCACTTGAGACTCATAACAATTTTCTCCAGCTGTGAGCCCTGGTAAAGTCAAAACATAAGTTACATAGTTCCAAGATGCAGTGATAGTACGAAGATAAGACAAACATTCAAATTGCAAAAGGAGAAAAAAAATAAGGAAATATAAAGCAGTAGCCAGACAGAAGAAAAACCAAATCCCAGAAGGGGAGAAAATAAATCTTAAAATTCCTAGCACATCTTGTGTACACTGTGGCTGCAGGGGGTTGTCACTAATACCTCATGCAGCCTCACCCTGATGGATTTACTGGTTGTAGGCCCAGTTGCTACTTTCTCAGCTAGCTACTTGCTACTTTTTTTTTTTTTTTTTTTTTACAGTACTGGGGGTTGAACCCAGGGCCTCGTGCCTGCATGCTTTGCAAGTGCTGGACCACTAAACTACACCCCCAGCCCATTTTTTATATATACCACATTTTCTTTATCTATTCATCTGTTGATGGACGTCTAGGTTGATTTCATATCTTGGCTAATATGAACAGTGCCACAATGAACCTGGGTCTGTAGGTATGTATGTGGTATGCTGACTTTGATTCCATGAATAACCATGAGAAGTATTACTGGATGAAATAGTAGTACTATTTTTAGTTTTTTCAGTAATTTCTATACTTATTCCCGAAGTGGTGGTGTTCTTAGGTTCCAGTTAGTGATGTTTCACTCATATCAACCTGATATACAACAGAATGAAATACTCTTTGACACTGTGCCATGTATGGTTTTGGGAGTGGGCTGCCAGGTTCTTTTCCTATTTTTGTGGTGCTGGGATTAGAATCCAGGGCCTCAGAGTGCACACAGCAATGCTCTACCATCTGAGCTAAACCTCAGCTCAATTTCTACATTAGCTGGAATACTTTGCATTCTCACTGTTGTTATTGTTATTAGGTACATTGTCACTAGCAGTGTATGTCATCCTTTTCACCTTCATCCTCACTAATATTTGTTTGTGTTGGTTTTCTTGATGATAGACATACTAGATGACTAGACGACTAGATGAAATGGAAATGAATGTAGTTTTCATTTGTATTTTCTTAATGGCTACAAATATTGAACAATCTTCATATATTTATTGGCCATTTGCGTTACCTCTTAAAGATCCTACAGTGTCAACAGTATGATACTAATGAGTACATACTAATATTTACAGACATACCATCTTGGTATCCAATTTCTTCAGATATTGGAAGCAAAGGAGGGTTGGGCCTGGTTAGCACTTGGATGGGAGACCTCCTAGGAATACTGGGTGGTGTAGGATTGGGAGAAGGACCTGGAATCCCATCCCTGAAAAAAATCAGCTATTAAAATCGCTATGAACAGCAAAGAAGAGCTGACATAGTGCTGGGCATCATAGTTGGTGCAGTCTCAGGCAGTGTTTCTTCTGTGGTACATAGGGTCACTATGAGTTGTACCTGACTCGACTGCACCAATCAACAGCGATGATTAAAAACATTGAGCAATTTTTTTATATATTTATTGACCATATATGTTGCCTCTCAAAGATCTTACTGTCTCAACACTATCATACTAATGACCAAGTCCCCAACACATGGAGTCGTATCAGGGAACAAACATACTAAAACCAAAGCAGGTTTCTTTTTAATTTAATATTTTCATGTAAAAAATTTCTTGAACTTATAAACCAAGTACTTCCAAAACACCCAGAATATATTCAGGAAGTTATATAGATACATAAAGTTTTAATTCCACTATAATAGGCTGATGTTTAGGATATGCCAACATTTACACAAGTTGTTAGAAAATTACATTCATTTATTTTCTAGAAATATTTTCCACTAATAACCAATGATTAAAACTGTACCTAGAAATCAATGTTTTGAAATGAATGGCTTGAGGAAAAGGATACACAAATATATTTTTCACTAATTCTGAAAAAAAATATGGAAGGGTAGTGAAGAATAAATATAAAAGGCTTGATTCTGATCCAGTTCAGTTTCAGGTACGTTGGAGCCTTCAGGTAAGTGTAAACATTCATCCAGGTGGTATATTAATAGACAATACAAGGGAGTAGCTTGGATTTATGTCACAAATTGAGGAGTTATGAACACACAGATATTAAATGAAATCAGGAGAGAACATGTGATTGTCCTATAGGATTAGTTAAGAATAAAAGGGAAAGTAGGACAAAACTAAGAATAGATATAGGAGAGAGAACAGATGAAGATAGCAATCACATGTGGTTAGAGTATGTTTCAAAACACTACCAGTTAAAAATTACTCATATACGTTATGCTACATACATGTTGCAAAGGTTAAAAATAAATATCTAATTAAACATTTTAACTAATAAAAACATATAACATTATACACACAGAGAGACACACACTCCACAGGTATGTTTTTGGCACTGGATGAGTCGGTGCTGAAATATTCAATTATAGTAGAAAGTAAAGCTTATCTGGGAGAAGGACCTGACAGCCCACTCCCAAAACAGTCAGCCATAGAAATCCTTATGAGTAGCAGAGAAGCACAGAAAATAGTGCAGGATATGGCACAGCATTGGATAATCTTTTGTTCTGTTGTAGATAAGGTCACTACTGGACACAATTCCCCCATATCTAAAAACAACAACAAATTTTATCTATTATTTAAAGGAAATTTGTCATCATATATGTTTCCTGCAGGATCTTGATCCTGAATATAGGGTACATTTATATAAAGGGAAAAATAAGAACAATTTCTAAATACACTAAACAAGAGTCGGTTTTTTAAAAAGAAATTGTAATATTTTTAATCTTTGAGCCAGTCACAGTTCATTCAGGTGTTTAGAGAATATTAGTTAAGATTACGTTTGATTTTTAAATTTCTTATATCTTAAATTATAATTAGAGTTGCAGAGCTGAAAATTTTATTCAAAAATATGCTCCACTGACTGAAATAAGAAGCTAGATTTTGAAAGGATACTGGATTGCCCTACGACATTCCACATACTCATTTTATCCAACAGTGATTTTTACAAAGGGTGTTTGGGTGATAATTATTATCTGCTTCCTGTTGGCAATTGCCCCATTTCAGGAATAAAGAGTCTGTGTTGCCCATGTAACAATTCTTTTTTTTTTTTTTTTTGGTGTGTGCTTCTCAGATTGAGGGGTGAAAAAAAAGGATAAAAAAGGAAAGAAAGACCAAACGGATTTAAATACAATTTGAGGCAATAATGAGTCACAGTTTAAGTACCTATGTGTCAAGTTTCAGAAAAAAACAAATAAAAACAACCAAGTTATAAATCATTCAAAACGAAGGGTTTATGATGGAAACAACAAGCTATCTTTAACTATAGTTTCTCTGCTGGGTGCTGCTCTATAGAACGGTTATAATAAATCATGCAATGAATGAATGGAAAATAGCACTCTTTTGCCTATCTAAGGATAGGCTACTGAGACTCCTCTCTGACTTTGTGCACTTATGCAGGCATATCTCTTCTTTGTTACAGATATCTTCAGTCTATCAACTGCACCATACTCATCATATTCTAGTTAAAAGATTATACATCTGTGTGTGATCAGATGGATATCCATATTCTATTATTTCCTCTTAATTTGGTATATTATATATTTGTGTATGCAGTGCTAGAATTTCAGTACACCTTGCTGTAAGAAAAGCTATTATTATCTAGCCATTTCTGATGATGTTGCTAAAAATATTCTTTATATTGAATTATTATATTAAAACTCCTTTTTAAACAAATTCTGTCCTGATTAGTAGAACTATACTACCTTTCTAATCATGATTACTCAGTTCATCTTAAAAAATAACTTTACAGCTGGTGCAGAGGCGCACACCTGTAATCCCAGCGATTTGGGAAGCAGAGGCAGGCAGATCGCAAGTTCGAGACCAGAGGCAGACTGCGTAATTTAGTGAGACCCTGTCTCAAAAAGCAAAAATGTGGGCTGGGCATGCAGGTCAGTGGTCCAGCACTTGCAAAGCACGCAAGCACAAGGCCCTGGATTCAACCCCCAGTACTGCACACACACACAAAATAATGATTTAAGAGATGATCTTGAGTTTGTACATGCTTTTTCATTATAACTTTAGGTTTTCCACTTCCATTTGCATTAATCAAATGCCGGTACCTTTCTAGGGACAATATTGTTAGGATGAAGCAAATAGAAATAATAAAAAGGAAAGGAGATAGGAAACAAAGTGAAAGAGGAGTAAGGGGATAAAGAGAAAGATGTGGTGGCAAAGAGAGGAAGATAGTGAACTGGAAGAAATGTAAGGAAATAAAAGTGTCTTTCAGATAGTATAGTCTTGCTATCTAATCTTCTGGATACTTTGTATGTCATTACCACTAATGAAGCTAGAACATTATAAAGAGATTCAGGAAAGGAAGATAAAAGAACAAATAAAAGAGGAAAAATACTTTTAAAATTTTCATTTCTGAGATTCTCCCACGGACTTAACAGTTTCAGTGGTTTGATCTGCTTTGTTAAGCATAGCTAAGAATGTAAGCTTCTTGTTTATAAAGTGCCTCAGATTCAGAAAACTATAATATGTCAACTTATCTATAACATGCCAACTTATAGATTATTTCACTAGGTAAACAAGAACAATTATTTTCAGGGGAAGGATATTCTCACATGAATTTGATTCAAATGGTGAAATAATGAAAGTAGAATATGAATTGATTTTAAGCAAGAGTTTTTTTGTTTCTTTTTGCAGTGCTTCAATGTTGAACCCAGGACCTCTCACATGCTTTGCAAGTGAGGTACCCTTGGGCAGTACCTGCTGCCCATTTTTTAAATTTTTTATTTTGAATCAGGGTCTTGCTAAATTGTTCAGACAGCCTCTGGCCTCAAACTCACTATCCTCCTACCCCTGCCTCCTGAGTCACTGAGATTACTGTGAGCCAAATATACCCGGCCTAAGGAAGATGTCTTTATGCTCATGCTTAAAATCATGGAAAAGGACCAAGTATGTCAGAGACGTGATTTATTTTGTGAGAATAATTGTTCCTCAGACCCAAGAAGTCAGGAAGGATATTTACTGTTGTTATTGTTAGGTGCCATCAAGACAGATCCAACTCTCAACGACCCTCATAGAGTTTTTGATGGCTGATTGTTTCAGGATTGGTTTGGGAGTAGGCTGTCATGTCCTCCTCTCATTTTTGCAGTGCTGGGTATCTAACCCAGGGCCTCAGAGACTGCAGAGCAGTGCCCTATCAACTGAGCTTAAATCCCAGCCCAATATCAACTGCATTGTTGTTGTTGTTAATTGCTGTCGAGTCAGGTCCAACTCATAGTGACCCTATGTACAACAGATGAAACACTCCCTAACACTGTGCCATGCCAAGCACTATTGTCAGTGTTTCTCTGATATTCATAGGATTTTCAATGGCTGATTGTTTCTTTGGGAGTGGGCTGCCAGATTCTTCTCCCCGATATTTACTGTAGCTGCATGTATTTCCAAAATTTGCCACAGGCAAAGGAGAAGAGTTTTGGGAAGTTCATGAGCCTGTGATTTTCTTCCAGGGCTTGTTTATGATCATGAGGTTAAGAAGTAGGGGAGAAAGCTTAATGTTGAGGAGGCAGCAGCAACAATGAGGAGAAGTTAATGTTAATAAAGGGGAAATGAGACATTATTCTCAACTTCAAAATGTCTGTGAGATATAGCAGGAGCAGAATATAGTAGGAAGAAGAGTAATATACCTCACAGTAGGCTAGTATGTTGGGTTCACCAATACATTTAACGAGATTAGTAGATGCTCATGTACTATTGAAGGAACAAGATTGGATTTCATCTATAACTTACTGCCTACACAATTAGAAAAATCCTGCCTCCAATATATCTATGTGATTTTGTTTGTACAAAAACCCTAAACTTTGTTTTACTCTAATTATATTACACACAAGAAATAAAAGGAAAAAAGTACTCACAGTTAATTGTAATATGCTACTTCACATGGCAAGACTTAACTTCTGACTCACTATCAAAAAACAACAACAACAACAAAAAAAAACAAAAACAAAAACATGCAACAGATGTAATGGGGAAAAAAGGCAATGGCTTGAGACTCAAGAGCCTGGGATTTTTACCTTGCATCTGTCATCAAGTAGCTGTCTGACCAAGAACAATCTCTATGTCTCTGAATTTGAATTTCCTTATCTATAAAATGAAGCAATTTTTTAAATCTCTGAAATCCTTTCCAGTGCCAAAACCCCAAGTATGTCACAGTCTCTTCCTTAGGAGAAGAGGGAGATTTATATTGGCCTATATATATGAATTTTTCTATTCTTTTTGAAAGTAATGCTATGCTCTAATAACCTTGATTGGCAAGGTTTACAGATATAGCACTCAAGACACAGGAACTCAAAATGATGACATTTCAAGAATCAGAACCCCTACCACAGCCAGTTAGCCAAAGCTCCTATTGACAAAAGTCCCATGGTGGTATTGTGATGTCAATGAATGCATTTGCATGGATGTCTATTTGAGAATTAACTGTACATATGGCAAAAAAATGTCATTTGGAATTTCAGTCATAATTGGATGAAATGTCTTCACATGAGAGACAAATGGCATCTTTTGCTTCCTTGGTAATATTTTTATGATACAGATTAGAAAAGATGGGAAAGTTCAATGAATTGAGATAAATCAAATTCCTACTGTTAACAATAATTATGTGAACTAAAGTAGTGCATATAAACATATTTTAATAACTCTAACATAAAAATAAACAGCCAACAAAACCAGAAAGAATAAGACATATTGTTGTTAAGTGCTGTAGAGTCAAGTCTGACTCATAGTGACCCTATGTACAGTGGAACAAAACCCTCCCCGATTCTGTGCAGGCACACAATCTTATTTATTTTTAAGCCCATTGTTGCAGACACTGTGTCAGTCCATCTGGTGGACTTTCCCTTTTTTTCATTGACCTGCCACTCTCCTGAACATGATGTATTTCTCCAGGGATGGGGTCCCTCCTGACAACATGTCCAAAATAGGAAAGACACAGTCTAGCCATCTTTGCTTCTAAGGAACAATCTGGTTTTACTTCTTCGAGGACTGATCTGTTGGTTCTTTTGGCAGTCCATGTTATATTCAATAATGATTGCCAGCACCATAATTCAAAAGCATCAATTCTTTTCCTGTCTCCCTTGTTCAATGTCCAGCTTTCACAATCATATGATGGGACTAAAAATACCATGATATGAGTCAGGTGTACTTTTATCTTCAATGTGACACCTTTACTTTTCAATGCTCTAAATAAATTTTTGCCATGGCTTTTCCCAAAACAATGCATCTTTTGATTTCTTGACTGCTGCTTCCACAGGTATTGATTGTAGAACCAAGTAAACCAAAGTCACAGGCAACCTCAATCTTTTCTCTGTTTATTGTGAAGTTGCATACTGACCCAGTTAATGGATTTTTGTTTTGTTGATGTTTAGTCGCAATCCATACTGAAGGCTATGTTCTTTGATCTTCATCAGTAAATGTTTTAAATCATCTTCACTTTCTGCAAGCAGAATTGTGCTATCTGCATAAATCAGGTTGTTAATGAGTCTTCCTCCAACCCTGATGTGGCATTCTTCCTCAAAAGTCTGGCTTCTCTGATTATTTCCTTAGCGTACAAATTGAAGAGATATGGTGAAAGTATACACCCCTGATGCAAACCTTTCTCAACTTTAAACCAGGCAGTGTTTCCTTGTTCTATTTGAACAACTGCCTCCTGGTTCATGTACAGATAAGTATATGTAAATGTGCCTGCAGCCATAGCACTGTGGTGTCCCATCCTGCCAAATCTCATAAGTTAATCAGGGTTGGGCCTGGTTAGTACTTGGATGGGAGACTGCCTGGGAACACCAGGTGCTGTAGGCTTGGGAAAAGGACCTAGCAACCCACTCCCTGAAATCAATCTGCCATGTAAAGCGCTATGAATAGCAGAGAAGCACGGACAATAGTGTTTCTCCTGTTATAAGTAGGGTCTCTATGAGTCAGATATAGACTCAGAGGCACCTAACAACAACAACAATATGTAAATACATACACACACAGTATGGTCAAAAGATACAGTGAATATTGAAATCATATAAAAACAATTATTACACTTAAAGATATATTTCCATTAATCTCCCTCAAAATACTCCCGCTGGCTTTGAACACACTTTTCCCATTGTTCATGCCACTTTCTGAAGCTATTCTAGAAGTCCTCTTTCATACATGCCTTTAGTTTTATACTCTGTGTGACAGTACTCTGTGTCATCCATTGTTTCTGGTATAGCAATTTCTGTCCAATGAAAGCATTACAGTGAGTCATTATCTACCTTATTCACTGGATCTGGTACCATGCAATTTCTGGCTCTTTCCCAAAGTCAAAATGACCTTGAAAGGTAAATGTTTTGAATCAACTCAGGACATCAAGTTTGTCCCAACAGGACAACCAAAGACACTCATGACAAAAGACTTCCAGAACTGCTTGAGAGAGTAGCAAGTCTGTTCAAAACCAGTGCGAGTCTTTTGAGGGGAATTAATGACGTGTTTCTGCTATAATTTTTTAATTTCAATATTCACTGTATTTTTCATTGCACTTCATGTGTGTGCATGTGTGGTGTTGAATACCATAGAAAATCAGTGAAACAACACTTACTAGCAATATTTTATAGTCTATATAATTCAAGTCTTGTTTTATACTCTTTTAAAATCACTGGTAGGTCTGTGTTCATTCTGTTATACTTAGGTTCACTATGAATTGGACTCACCTCAGTGGCACTTAACAGTAGCAGATCTGTGTTATAATATCTTGTAGAATTGTTGATATATTGTGGTTCAATTTATAATGTGCTCAATTAAAACTGCATGTAGCAATGCATGATTAAAGTACTTGTAATCTAATGTGCAATGCCTCTGAAATATGATTCAAATAATGGATGATTTCTTTCTATTAGTGTATTTATCTAAGGCACATTGTTTGAATCCTATGTGAATTTTATTTTCTGCTATGTAGTTACAAACTCATTACTGGTACTTTTAAAATTCTCTCTAAAAATTCTTTTGTTTAAAGAAAGATAATATATAGGAATAACTGATAGACATCAATATAATATATAATGCATGAAGATGCATAATGAGCCAATAGTGACATTGCATTCAAATTGATACTTATAAAAGTATAACATTCAAATTTCCAAATATAAAAGACTGCATGGAGCAATTGGTTCAGTTCTTCATTATCCATTGTCCCTAGATCCCCCAAACGAAATGTTTCATCCTCTTCATCCTTTTTCTCTATATTTCTTTTTCACTTTGCTCCTAGTGGCTCTGATATAGAATTTAAACAATTTATGACTCAGAAGTGAAATTTAACTTGGAAAATACTAGTTGAACCCAGCCACATTCCATGTTAAATCACTGAGCTCTAGAGAATTAAAGTGACTTTTCAGAATCAAGCAGTTCATTAATAGCAGACTGCATCTTGATACCTAAGTATCATGACTTCAAATGCAGCAATTTACTTTTAGCCTTCAGGCACTTATATTTTGGCTTTTGTAGAGGCAAAAATCAAGACCAGTTATTTTTAATGAATTTACTTTTGTTGTTCAAAATCTGGAGTTTATTGAGGAAGGTAGAATTCATATAATTTTTATAAATAGGATCTTTGATAAAATCATCCATGTGAGAAAGGAGAAGTCGGGGTTTTCAGCAATTAGAAAAGCAGATTTAAAAGTTACAAAATTTTCATTGAACATCTGTCAAGGGAACATTAAATGACAGGACTTTGTGTGGCTTGCCATCTAAGCCCAGATGCAAAATATAGCATCTTGTCCTACGATCCCATGAGAAAAGAGTCTCTATGTAATTACCTGACTAAAATTCCAACATATTGCTTTCAAATTTTTTCAAGGCTCAGCAGAGTCATTAGTAAACTTCATAAAGAAAATGACAACAGGGCCTTTGCCCTTCCAAATCTAATGTGCAATGGATACATAAGTCATGGACTTATTTTGAAAGCAGGTAAAGGCACAATGGCCCATACAAGTTTCTAACAGGTAAAGTTCTAGGTAAAGTTCACAATTTGAAGACACCGAGGGAGGGATGATATTAGAAAACTTTAAGGAAAATTGTGGAATTAACAAGACCAGTACATTCTATTTAACAAAGAAACACCAGCTAACTCCCAAAAGGCTTCTCATGTTGGTCCTAAGCCATTTTAGCACAATCTAGAGTCTGGCACAGTATTTCTCAGGGTTTGTACCCCAAAATTGTAGCACATAGAGTGAACCCACATAAGTCCAGAGAAGTCAGTAACATACTCTGACTTCTGTAGTATATTAACATGAAGCCAGTCATGAAGAAAATGTTATTTATACATGTACAATCTGGACTAAGTATGGGATTATTTCTGCTTTGACATTTCCATTACTTTATCTTGAAATAATCTTCACAAAAGTCACAAAGATACAATGCACTTTCAATGACATCAAGACAAAAGAGGCAGTTGTATTTCATTCAGAATATTATTATCAATATGACTGGAATTCTCAGTCTGGTGGCTTGGAAAGGATGTGCCAGTTGTTACCTCTGTGACTCTCATTTTGCTTTCAAGCTCAGTCCATTCATACAGGGCCAGTTCTCAGCATGATATGTTCTATTATATTTGGATCATATCCACATTCAGCCTCTTACTTGATTCATGTATTGATCCTATGGAGATGGAAGGTTAAATGTAAAAATTGAAAGATATATGTCTCTAAGCCCTTTTTGTAAGATGCTGGAGCAAGAGTGGCTCTATGGCTGCTTAACAAAGAGAATATAACAGTAGAAATGAAAATTTTCTCCTGAGTCTCTCCCAAATCAACTATAGAAGGAAGTGACAACATTCATAATTGCTAGAGGGATATCATGGGTTTCTTGGGATGTGGCAGGAATATAGGGTGCATCAGTCATTCCTTGCTTGAATTTACAGTAGCCAGGAGAATATTATGGCTGATTCTGACTTTTCATGATACTAGATAAGAATCATTCATGAACAGTTGGAATAAATCTGCATCCCTGGAAATATTTTAAGTGTTCTTTTGAAGATAAGCATGAGCAAACATGAAAGTTAGGCTATTATCTGTATTGAGAAATAGTTTAATTTTAGCACCATATCACTGGACTAGTAAGAACTAGGGAAATTACATTTTCAAAGAATTTCATTTTCAAAAGAAATTTCATTTTCAAAGATTCAACTCACATGGCATCTTTTTTGCCCCAAACTTCCTGAACAAAATATCCTGCAGCACAACCACTTGCATCAAATCTTGAACTCATTAATCACAACGAGAGAACAGAATTGTAAAGTTTTATGTGGGACTGAGGGAAACAGATTCAACTATAGCACCATAGTTACTATGGGGTTTCTTGTTGGGGAATTGATCTTCCTGAGTCTTCTGGCCCTAGTAGGAACAAATATGTCTTCCCAGAAATGCTTGTCAAATATGTAAGTCAATTGCAGTTGCTAGGAGAAAAACAGAGATTTCTAATTTTCCACAAAGTTTGTTCTTATTAATTGCTAATATAGTGAAATTATTTAATAAATTTTGACATTAATTGATGAAATTTTTCAATTGTTCCAAAGAAAATATTAATCTGTTTAAAAATGATATCTGGAAGAAAGTTATTATTCATGGAAATAATCATACACTTCTTAAATTGTTGAATAGCATATTCAAAGATTATTAATTTCTATGTAACCTTTTCCTTTATCTATGATTTAAGTCCCTATGCAAAATATATTGACAATGACCAAGGACACTCAGCACTTATACCTTTATTATGAGTAAGATAACATAGATTTTTGTATAAACTTCTATGTCTACAGATCCATATTCAAGATTATCCAGATCAATTATACTATATTTACACTCAAATATGTTTATCCCAGGTACTTATTGTAACATTTAATTTTATTAATTTGCATAGACATTAATATAAAAGTAATGAAACACAAGGAAGAAAATAGTTTTTTTTTTTTTTTCCATCCCACTTCCCCAGGATGCACATAGATGTATGTAAACTTCCCCCTCAACAATTTTGTTTGAGATTTCTGGAAGTTCAAGGTTCCTGAATTCATGTTATGGGCAGCAAATGCTTGCAGAAACCAGGATAAGAACTCTGCAATACAGAACATATCTCAGGTGGAAACTTCTTGATCAGGCAGCCTCTCACCTTGCTTATTTTAAGATTGCTGATGGCCTCCATGGAAGGGTAGAGAGCTGGCCCCAAAGAGGGTGTAACAGTAGAGGATACTCTGAGGGCAACTAATTGAAAGAAGGTTTTACATCTGTGTGTTGTTTAATTTGATCATTAAACAAAACTATACAGAATAGCCTGAAATTTTGCAAACAGGCTTTCCCACAAAGATTTCATGTCCAAATTGACAGAACTGTCAGAAAGCATTTTCTTAGTGACAGGAGGATGACTGTTCTCACTTGTGCTGTGGTGGGTGCAGTTCTCCCCGGCTCCAAAGGAACACTTTGTACCTTAATCTGTAGCATCACCACTTTTCCTTTGAAGTCTCTGATCATAGATTTCAGCATATGCCTGTAGACCAGAAGGTAAATTTAATACTGAGTTTTAGCAGAGATAATTTTTGTATTTGTAAATGTATCCATACACAGGAAGAAGGTTAGGAATGGATAAGAATAGTATCTTCCTTTCTTATCTAAAGTTGGAGCATCTTTAAAGTAACATTGAAATCCAATCCTGCTGGTTCAATGAGTCTGCTGCTGATATTGTGGAACTCGTTGGAATTTAATAAATTTACAGTTGAATATAGCTAAAGAGGTCCTACTAAAGTACAGCCTGCAGCCATAGCCCTGTGACATGCGATCCTGTCAGGTCTCGGAAGCTAAGCAGGGTCAGTTGTGGTTCATACTTGGATGGGAGACTACCTGGGAACACCAGGTGCTGTAGGCTTGGGAGACGGACCTGGCAACCCACTCCCAAACATCAGTCCGCCATTGAAAACCCTATGAACAGCAGAGAAGCACTAACAATCCTGTTTTGCCTGTTGTACATAGGGTCGCTATGAGTCGGATACCGACTCGATGGTACCTAACAACAACAACAACTAAAGAATAAGCATCACAGCAGGGTATTATCCATATCTGAAGTGTAAAATTACTAGCCTGTGGTTTTTCCTTTTATACTTGTTATGTTTGATGTTGTTGTTGTTATTAGGTGCCCTTGAGTCGGTATCCCGACTCATAGCGACCCTCATAGGGTTTTCTTTCTTTTTTTTTTTGGCGAGACAAACTCCTCCGTTTTTATTGCAAGTTCATCATCAGGCCCCTAACAAGGTAAAAAGATCTGACAAAGAGCAAAAAAATGAAATTATAAAAATTAATTGAACCATTGACATCTTTCATCATTTAACTTCAAGCAAAGCATATATTATGCCTCAAATACTATCAATTATTTCTTTAAAGTAATGCGTTCATCAATACAAAATTTCACTAAACTTAATGATATATGTTTAGCTGCCTGTTTTGCAATTCATTCTTTTTTTTTAGAAATTTTTAATGTACATCATAATGCGATTCATTTTGACATGCTTTTCATTGTGACAATTTTCATATATGCAATTTGATAGGCATTATTCATATAGGTTACCCCTTCCCCCATCCCCCCTTCCCATCTAAGTTTCCCATCCAAGTCTTCTCTATCTTTTACTATATAGTATTTTTCTATATGTCCTTGGGTTCCATTTCTGTTTAAGATAGAAACGTTTCCTGTAGTGGTCTTTGTTTCTATCTTGTTAGAACAATTACATGCGATTTCTAGTCTATTTATATTGACCTCATTCTTATCTTCCCTCCCCCCCTTTTAATGTGATCTGACCTTTGAGTGGGATTTTTCCTCCTTGTAATTTTGAGTCAGCTCTCTCATATGAGTGAGAACATGTGTTGTTTCTCTTTCTGAACTTGTGTTCATTCACTTAAAATAATTTTCTCTAATTCCACCCATTTTGCTGCAAATGACCCTATTTCATTTTTCTTGATTGCTGAATAGTATTCCATTGTGTATATATACCATAGTTTTTTATCCATTCTTCTGTTGAAGGGCACTTTGGTTGATTCTGTATCCTTGCTGTTGTGAAAAACGCTGCATTGAACATGGAGATGCAGGTGTCTCTGTGGTATGATGACTCATCTCCTTTTGGGTAAATTCCCAATAGTGTTATAGCTGGGTCATATGGTAGATCTATTTTTAGTTTTTTGAGGTACCTCCATATTGATTTCCATAGTGGTTGTACCAATTTACAGCTCCACCAACAGTGTAGGTGTTCCCTTTTCCCCGCAACCTCGCTAGCATTTGTTGTTGTTTTATTGATCTTGGCCATTCTTACTGGTGTAAGGTGAAATCTCAGCGTTGTTTTGATTTGCATTTCCCTAATGGCTAGGGATATTGAGCACTTTTTCATGTGTTTCATGGCTTTATGGACCTCTCCATTTGAGAACTGTCTACTCAGTTCCTTTGCCCATTTGTGTATTGGATTGTTTGGTTTTTGGGTTTTTTTTTTTTCTTGAGTTCCTTATAAATTCTAGTAATTAGACCTTTGTCATATGTATAAAATGCGAAGATTTTTTCCCATTCTGTGGAGGTTTCCTTGACTCTGTTAATTGTTTCTTTTGCTGTACAGAAGCTTCTTAATTTGATGTGGTCCCATTTATCTATTCTTGTTGCAATTTCTTGAGCAATTGGGGTCCTATTAAGGAAATCTTTTCCAATTGTTCTAATAAGATAGAAACAAAGACCATTACAGGAAAAGATTCTATCTTAAACAGAAATGGAACCCAAGGACATACAGAAAAATATTACATGGTAAAAGATAGAGAAGATTTGGATGGGAAACTTAGATGGGAAGGGGGAAGGGGGGAAACATAGAGGAGGGTAAGGGGTAACCTATATGAATAATGTTTATCAAATTGCATATATGAAAATGGTCACAATGAAAAGCATATCAAAATGAATCACATTATGATGTACATTAAAAATTTCTAATAAAAAAAAGAATGGAACTCTGAAAAAAAAGAAAACAAAACAAAACACTGGAGAAGACAGGTATAATAGGCAAATACCTTAATTTCATAAAAGTCATTTATGACAAACCTACAGCCAACATTATATTAATAGAGAAAAACTGAAACCATTTCCTCTTAGATCTGGAACAAGACAAGGATGTCCTCTCTCTCCTATTCTATTCAGCATAGTAAGTGAAGTCCTGGTGATGGCAATCAGAAAAAAGAAAGAAATCAAAGAGATACAGATTGGCAAGGAAGAGATCAGATTATCCTCATTTGTAGATGATATGATCTTATACCTGAAAGACCCCAAAACCTCAACCTGAAAACTGTTACAACTAATTAACTCCTTCAGCAAAGTTGCAGGCTACAAAATTAACACACAAAAATCAATAGCTTTTCTGTACTCCAATTCCAAAAAGGATGAGAAGGCAATTTCATGAAAAATACCATTCATGATAGCCCACCAGAAAATTAAATACCTTGGAATCAATCTAACTGAAGACCATTCAAATCTCTTGTTGTTGATGTTGTTGTTGTTAGGTGCCGTCAAGTTGGTATCCAACTCATAGTGACCCTGTATACAATAGGTGAAACACTATTGTCAGTGCTTCTCTGCTGTTCATAGGGTTTTCAATGGCAGATTGATTTTTGGGAGGGGGTTGCCAGGTCCTTCTCCCAAGCCTACAGTACCTGGTGTTCCCTGGCAGTCTCCCATCCAAGTACTAACTAGGCCTGACCCTGCTTAGCTTCAGAGATCTGTTGGGATCAGATGCCACAGGGCTACAGCTGCAGGCTTTTCAAATCTCTACAAGGAATATTTCAAAACCATAAAGAAAGAAATACCAGAGGACACTGAAAAATGGAAAGACCTAACCTGCTCCTGGATAGGGAGAATTAATATTGTAAAAATGGCTATCCTACCAGAAGCAATCTATAGATTTAATGCAATACCCATTAAAATTCCACTGACTGACTTTACAGAAATAGAAAAAATGATCCAAAAATTCATATGGAACCACAAAAGACCATGTACAGCCAAAACACTCTTAAGCTATAAATCTAATGCAGGTGGAATCACAATTCCTGACTTCAAGCTATACTACATAGCAGTGGTTGCAAAAAACAGCTTGGTACTGGCACAAAAATAGGCCCAAAGATATCTGGAACAGAATAGAAGTTCCAGAAATACCTCAACACAACTAAAGCCACATTATTTTCAACAAAGGAACAAAGCAAGTAAACTGGGAAAAGGACAGCCTCTTCAACAAATGGTGCTGGGAAACATGGTCATCCATATGCTGAAAAATGAAAACTGACCCGCATCTCTCAATATACACCAGAGTTAACTCAAAATGGATAAAAGATCTCAACATAAAACCAGAAATTTTAAAACTTATGGAAGGCAAGTTAGGCAATTCACTACATCATATAGGCATAGGAAAGTATTTCCTTAATAGGACTCCAATTACTCAAGAAATTGCAACAAGAATAGATAAATGGGATTACATATAATTAAAAAGCTTCTGCACAGCAAAAGAAACAATTAACAGAGTCAAGGAAAGCCCCATGGCATGGGAAAAAAATCTTCACATTTTATACATCAGATAAAGGTCTAATTACTAGAATTTATAAAGAACTCAAGAAAAAAAACTCCCAAAAAACCAAATAACCCAATACACAAATGGGCAAAGGAATTGAGTAGACAGTTCTCAAATGGAAAGGTCCATAAAGCCATGAAACACATGAAAAAATGCCCAACATCCCTAGCCATTAGAGAAATGCAAATCAAAACAACGCTGAGATTTCACCTTACACCAGTAAGAATGGCCAAGATCAATAAAACAAGTAACAACAAATGCTGGCAAGGCTGCGGGGAAAGGGAACACCTACACTGTTGGTGGAGCTGTAAATTGGTACAACCACTATGGAAATCAATATGGACATACCTCAAAAAACTAAAAATAGATCTACCATATGACCCAGCTATAACACTATTGGGAATTTACCCAAAAGGAGATGAGTCATCATACCACAGAGACACCTGCATCTCCATGTTCAATGCAGCGTTTTTCACAACAGCAAGGATACAGAATCAACCAAAGTGCCCTTCAACAGAAGAATGGATAAAAAAAACTATGGTATATATACACAATGGAATACTACTCAGCAATTAAGAGAAATGAAATAAAGTCATTCGCAACAAAATGGATGGAATTAGAGAAAATTATTTTAAGTGAATGAACAGGAGCTCAGAAAGAGAAACAACACATGTTCTCACTCATATGAAGGAGCTGATTCAAAATTATAAGAAGGAAAAATCCTACTCAAAGGTCGGATCATAATAAAAGGGGAGGAGAGGGAAAATAAGAATGATTTCAATATAAGTGGGCCAGAAATCGCATATAATTTTTCTAACAAGATAAAAACAAATATCACTACAGGAAAAGTTTCTATCTTAAACAGAACTGGAACCCAACAGGTATAGAAAAATATTTCCAAGTAAATGATAGAGAAGACTTTGATGGGGAGGATGGGAGAGGGGGAAGCATATGGGAGGGTAAGGGGGAACCTATATGAATAATGTACATCAAAATGCATATATGGAAATGTCACGATGAAAACCATGTCAGAATGAATCACATTAAGGTGTACATTAAAAATTTCCAATTAAACAAATGGAAATTCCCGTACTGTTATGGTAAGAAAATGTTTTGATAAAACCATGTCAGCTAGAGTATCTAAGAGAACTTTAGATGCATTTAATGTGTGGATCACCTATGTATTTCTGTCAATTATCTAGGTATATCATATAGGGAAACTTTTACAAATATGCTATGGAAATCTTTTTAGGGAGGTTTGCAGTTTGGCTCACTTGGTAGAGTCACTGTCTGGGGACTCTGAGGCCCGGGGTTTGATCCGTGTCCCTGCAAAAATGAGAAAAATATGTGACAATTCACTCCTGAAGGGATCCTGAAACAATCAGCCATTAAAACCCTATGCACAGCAGAGAAGCACTGACAGAGTGGCAATCATGGCTGTGTCAAGGACTGTTTTGTTCTGTTGTACATAGGATCACTATGAGTCAAACCTTACTGAATGGCACTGAACAACAATTTAATTATATAGGGGACTGGCCTACTGAGGCAGTTTGCCTTGAGGCTTACCTAGGCACACTTGGAGGTCTGAGACTTGTTCCTTGGGCAATAACCTCTGCCCTACATCTGGGAACTCCTGGGCATTGAGCTTAGAAGATGACACTGGCATCCAACTCCTCTCCTCAGATGTCTTGATATCTGATTGGCTGTTTCTAATTACCAAACGGCTCCTAATTGGACCATTCAGGAACCACCCCCTATTTTTCTCAAACCCAAATTTGCAGGTCTCTCCTGATAGGCCAAGGCCCTCTCACTCCATAAGAAGTGGCAGTATTTGATTGGTCCTGGATTGGTCCCTAAAGGAAATATAAGGACAATGCACAGAGCAGTCAGAGTCCAACCATTGACCCCAGGGTCTGTTCCACCAATCCAGACAAGGAAGCAATAAAGAGCTCTACAGCAGGGGTCGCAGTCTTCACTTAAGAGCCGAGAAGCGGGGAGTCACCATGGGCATAAATCTCCGAGCCTGGCTTTCTCAAGGCTTCTCAGAGTAGCCATGGGTGTAAGCCTCCTGTCCAAGCAGTGGGACTCCAGCAACCCTCAACAGCCAGCAGGTCTTCAGCCTCTGAGCCTTGATCTTGGCCAGTGGCTGACAGCTGTAGGGAGACTAGGGGTGTGCAAAGTCCCACAGAATTATTCTTTGTAGAAAACAAAACTGGTATAAAAGAAGTCTACCTGATAGAATGTAGATATATGAAGAATATATGAATGATATGAGTTATAACCCAGAAGCTAAAATGAATGAATGATATCCCTCTGTATCAGTTATTGTTGCTGCTTGCTATTGAGTCAGATTTGACTCATAGTGAACTTCATAGAGTTAACAATGGCTTATTGTTAACATAGGGTAACAATGGCTTATTATTTCATGATTATTTGAAAAATGGATTGTGTTGGGTCCCTGTTGGGGCACCAACTATGTTGGGCCCCACTTTCGGGTGCCAAATCTATGTGGGGCACATGCCTCCCAGTCCAGCCTGGAGGTTCGGACGGGCTGCGCCGCCGCGCACACAGATACTAAACACAATTCACTTGGGACCCTCAGGTGAGGGGCAGACTCCTGTGGCCCTCAGGACCCCAGCGGAGACGGGAGAAAGGAAAAGCCTCAGGCACTTTTGCCTTCCAGGGGCAAACACCTGTGTTGGTCGTCTGGGTGGTCAGGAGGAGACAGCTGTTGCTTCGTCGGTGATCAGATGGAGAGCAGGTTCCTTTCCTTGTCGATGATTGCGACGGGAGAGCGTTTTTTCCTCACCGAAGATCCGGGGGAGAGCAGCGGGAGAGGCACTTCCTCATAGGTGGTCCGGGCAGGAACAGGCGAGAAGGCACAGAAAGGGATGCCAGAAAGCCGTGCCAAAAAAGGGTCGAGCTGCCGCAGTGCAGCTCTTTACATAGCTCGCCCATGGAATGGCCTGAGCCAATCAGCTTTCAGTCCAATTGTCCTATCAGGAAGGGTTTTGTACAAACGTGCAACCAAGTTACTTTCATTTTCCCTAGATTTCTAACTTACAAACCAGATATTCAAACGCCATTTTCCCAGTTTGGGAGTTTTTGCCAATTTCCTCCCAATTCTTCCCTACATATCCCTCTTTTTCTTTT
Source organism: Pedetes capensis (assembly GCA_007922755.1). Taxonomy (NCBI): domain Eukaryota; kingdom Metazoa; phylum Chordata; class Mammalia; order Rodentia; family Pedetidae; genus Pedetes; species Pedetes capensis. The sequence continues at coordinate 22,808 of VMDO01029107.1, forward strand.
AATTTTTTAATTTGATGGACATGTTCTCTGAATAATTGTACCATTCTAGAATGTTCTAGGTCCTGATCATTTACATCGCATTTTACATTTTGAACTCTCCTGGTGACTATACATACAATTGTAATCATAAGGCATACAGCAATAATCATAACATATAACATAGCAGTTTTAAAAGTCTTTTAACAATTCCCTGGAGCAAGGCCAAGGCTGGTGAGTCTTGCCATGGTCGATGTTGTCTAACTGGTACCCAAATTC
>VMDO01029108.1:0-22952 GCA_007922755.1 Pedetes capensis
TCAGGGCTATATACTTTCACCCTATCAATTCAATTTATATGCTGAGCAAATAATCTGAGAAGCTGGACTTTATGAGGAAGAACATGGCATCCAGATTTGGGGAGGACTCATTAATAACCTGAGGTATGCAGATAACACAACTCTGCTTGCTGAAAGTGAAGAGGATTTAAAACATTTACTGATGAATATCAAAGATCATAGCCTTCCATATGGGGCTTCCATAAACATCAATGAAACTATAATCCTTACAACTGGGTCAGTGCAAAACTTCACAATAAATGGAGAAAAGATTGAGGTTGTCCAAGGTTTTGCTTTGTTTGACTCTATAATCAACACCCATGTAAGCAGCAGTCAAGAAATCAAAAGAGACATTGCTCTAGGAAAAGCTGTGGCAAAAGATCTCTTTAGAGTATTGAAAAGTAAAGATGTCACATTGAGGATGAAGGTGTGCCTCACCTATGCCATGGTATTCTCAGTCACATCACATGGTTGTGAAAGCTGGACACTGAACAAGAGAGACAGAAAAAGAACTGATGCTTTTGAATTGTGGTTCTGGAGACTTCTATTGAATATACCATGCCAAAGAACCAACAGATCTGTCCTAGAAGTGCAACCAGAGTACTCCTTGGAAGCAAGAATGGCCAGACTGCGTCTTACATATTTTGGACATGTAGTCAGGAGAGACCAATCCCTAGAGAAGGACATCATGTTTGAGAGAGTGGCAGGTTAATGCAAAAGAGGAAATCTCTCCACCAGATGGATTGACACAGTGCCTGCAACAATGGGCTTAAACATAAATAAAATCGTTTGCCTGGCACAGAATTGGCAAGTGTTTCGATCTGCTGTACATAGGGTTGCTATGAGTAGGACTCGACTCAAAGGCACCTAACAACAACAACCTTGCATATTATTATGTCTATTTACAAAGAAATAATATATTAGGAAAATTCAGATTTTTTCATGTTTTTGACATGTTATAGTTTCATATGTTCCACAAGTTTATGTTTCATCTCCTCTTATTTCTGCTTATATGCAGGTTCAAACTGAAACTGAAGAGAATTAGAACAAGTGTATGAGATTCAAAGTGTTACTCGAGTATATCTCCCCTGAGTTCAGAGACCACCTCACTAACTGATTTGATACATTAGACACTAATGACAGAAAACCAGACAAGTTGTGGCATGTCATCAAAGACATCATTCATGAGGAAAGCAAAAGGTTATTAAAAAGACAAGTGAAAAGGAAAATACCAAATTACATGTTAAAAGAGACTCTGAAACTTGCCCTTGAACATTAGCACCTAAAGTTAAATGAAGACTTTATGAAGTTAAAAACTAAACAGAAGATTTCAAAGGGAACCTCAGGAAGACAAAATCAAATATTATAAAGTCACGCACAAATAGCTGGAGATAGAAAACCAAAAGAGAAGAAAATCTTCTGTTTTTCTCAAGCTTAGGGAATTGAAAGAAAATATCCAAGGCTCCATGAGCAATAGTGAAGTATTCTACAGGAAAAATATTCAACAATGTAGGAAACATCAAAAGAAGATGGAAGGAGTGCACAGAGTCATCATACTACAAGGAATTGGTGGATGACCAACCATTTCTGCATATGATCAGAAACCGATGGTACTGAAGGACAAAGTAGAAACTGCTTTGAAGGAATTGGTAAAAGACAAGGCTGGAGGAATTGATGGAATACCAATTGAGATGCATTGTTTGAAGAAACACATGCAACACTGGAGGTGCTAACTTCTTTATGCCAAGAGATTTGGAAAACAGCTACCTGACAAGAAGAGATCCATATTTGTGCCTATCCCCAAGAAAGGGGATGCAATTGAATGTGAAAACTATAAAATGATATCATTAATATCACATGCAAGCAAAATTTCGCTAAAGATCATTGAAAAGTGACTGTAGGAGTATGTAGGCAGGAAACCACCAGAAAAGCAAGCTGGATTCAGGAGAGGGTGGGGAAACAGGGACATCATTGCTGATTTCAGATAGATATTTACCAAAAGTAGAGAATACCAGAAAGATGTCTATCTACATTTTATTTACTATACAAAGGCATTTGACTCTACGGATCATAACAAATTATGAATAACATTGTAAAGAATAAGAATACCAGAGTACTTAACTGTACTCATTAGAAATGTACACAAGGACCAGGAGGCAGTCATTTGAATGAACAAGGAAACATTGCCTTGTTTAAAGTGGAGAAAGTTGTATGTCAGGGCTGTATCTTTTCACTGTGCCTCTTCAATCTCTATTCTGAGGAAATAATCCAAGAAGCTGGACTTTATGAAGAAGAATGTGGCATCAGGGTTGGTGGAAGATTCAAAAACAACCTGTATTATGCAGATGACTCAACTCTGCTTGCTGAAAGTGAAGAGGATTTGAAACATTTACTGATGATCAAAGAACACATCCTTCAGTATGGATTGTGCCTCAACTGCAAGAAAATCAAGATTCTTAAAACTAGGTCAGTAAGCAACTTCATGATAAATGAAGAAAAGATTAAGACTGTCCAAGATTTTGACTTTTTGTTTCTATAATCAATATCCATGGACGTAGCAGTAATCAATTTTTTATGTTGAAAGATAGACTTTTGTATTATAGAATTATAATAATATTTGTTCATTTGTGTACCTTCAAAATCATATTTCTACTCACATCTGAATTATAGCTTTTTATAAGAGATTTCATTTAATTGTATGTATGCAACATTTCTTCTTTGACATCGAGATTCTCTGTTTGGTCTCTAGCAGTTAGAGAATGATTTAAAGATTCATTTTATTACTTGATTTGTCTTTTTATTTTTATTACTCTTCCTACCTAGGGTTTCCTGCATGTCTTTTATCTCATGTTTTTTAGATCTTCCATTAATTTGGATGGCAATTATTTGAATGTTTATGAATTTCTTATCATTTTCTCTTTCAAAAATATCCATTACAGATATTAAACTGTTTGATGTTGTCTCATCACTGTAAAATTTTGTGGGGGTTTTTTGCTCTTTCATATCTTTGTGCTTTGTTCTAATTATTTCTATTGCTCTCTATTTAAGATAACTAATTATTTTCCCTGCAATGAAGAGATGAAAATAACCTTATCAAACATTCTTCATATTGCTTGTCAAAATTCTCATTTTTACCATCTCTATTTCCTCTTTATCATACCTCTGCTCTGCCTAAATTACTTATCTGTTCATACATGTTTAATTTTCCCTTTGATACCTTAACATACCAATCATGTTGTTATTGTTGTTAGGTGCCCTTGAGTCAGTGTCTGACTTCATAGCAGCCCTATGTAGGATAGATAAAACACTATTGTTAGGGCTTCTCTCCTATTCAAAGGATTTTCAATGGCTGATTACATTTTTGGGGGACTGGGTTTCTGAGTCCTTCTCCTAAGCCTACAGTACCTGGTGTTCCCAGGTGGTCTCCCATCCAAGTACTAACCAGGCCCAACCCTGCTTAGCTTCCAAGATCTGACGGGATCGGACACCACAGTGCTTTGGCAATACTAATCATAGTTATTTTAAATTTCTTTCCAGTTACTGTTATTATGTGGGCCATCTCTAAATATAATTGCCTTGTCTACTTTTTTTCTTTACAATACATGCTTTTTCTTTTCCATATATATTTCATATTTTTAAATGAATTACTGGACACTGTTTATAAGGGAATGAAGTAGCATAGGCAAATAATATTTATTTAGAAATAAGTCCAGAAATGAGTCTTTCTCTTCCCTTATTATGCCATTCTCCACCTGCAGCTGTCCCAGTGTAGCATCCAATCCTATCAGATTTCAGAAGCAGGGTTGAGCCTGGTTAGTAGTTGGATAGGAGACCAGAAGAAGGACCTAGCACCACACTCCCCACAAAAATCTGATCAGCTATTAAAAACCCTAGGAATAGCCGAGAAACACTAACAGTGCTGTTTCACTTGTACATAGGGTCACTATGAGTCAGACACTGACCTGATAGTACCTAACAACAACATTATGCCATTGGTGTAGTGAGCTGAGTCAACATGCTCTGGACAGTATTCGATTTTTTTATGGCTATAGTTAACGTAAGGGTACAGCAAGTCTTCAAATCTTTCTAGTGTTGGACTACTGTTATTTCCTCATGTTTATAGGAAATCTGATGTTATGGAGAGTAAGACTTCAAACCTGAATCCAAACCTTGAACCCATTCTGGTTCAAGTATATTTTGTAGTATACACATGTAATAATAATTGTGAACAAGTTATATCATGTGTGTAGATACAAGGATTTCAAATTAAACTTGAACCTTAACCTCTGAACTCATTACAGTTAAAGTATGTTTTAAAACTTTTCTGAATGTGAAGTTGAACATTATTTTATTTTACAGCATTCACTATTTAAAAATTGAAAAATGAAAAAAATTGTCTATCTATACATAGGATTAAAATTTTAAACTCAAACCAGATCCAAATCCAAATCCTCTAAATCTTAACATATTATTGAACCTGCACCTAAACTTGAACCTAATTTCCATAGGTTTGAAACCCTGATGGAGAATTTTTCAATAACTGCAAACACCTGAAAAAGAGAGAGGCTCTTTTTCTCAAGGGTTCCTTGTCTGTAACAGCAGACAATAAACATTTTATCTCATAAAAGGGTTCACAGTGAAAGTGAGGAAGGGACTTCTCTGTCAAGCTCCAGCCTCAGACTCTGCAAAGACTTGTGCCCCTGGATCTTAGTGGAGGATGAGGTGCCATGCATGCCCTTGAACCTCCCTGAGTGAGAGACAAGTTCTCCCCCACTGAGTACTCTCACATAGGTGAGTGTCTTTTCCTTCCCTAGGGGCAATGGACCTCGAATTTTCATTGGTGCAGAATAGTGGGTGTCAATGTCCTGAGATCTCCCGGGCATAGATTGTTTTTCCTCAATGTTAATAAAGTGAAGTTGGAGGTAGAGAGTGGATTTGCTGTTCCTCCCTCAATAGTAGGTGACCTTTGCTTTGAGCAGAGGTGGGAGGATTTTCTGCTTCTCACTCCATAGTCAGATATTGCTTCATATTAGAAAAGTCTAGTGTATAAGTAAGGTTTGTGGCACTCATCAAATGGCAGCCATTTATCATATCAGACTCAAGTAAGGTCCCATGTGTTATGGCTTTCCAGATAATCTTGACACACTCTCCATCACTGGCATGTTGTTAATGCCAGTGCCACTGAGGCAACTCAGAAATTCATAATATTTCTAGTGATGTTGTTGTTGTTGTTGTTGTTGTTAGATGCCATTGAGTCCAGTCCAACTCACAGCAAAAGTATATACAACAGAACAAAGCACTCCCCAAACTATGCCATGCCCAGCACTGTATCAATGCTTCTCTGCTATTGATAGGGTTTTCAGTGGCTGATTTCTTCAGAGTTGTTTCAGGAGTGAGCGTTCAGGTCCTTTTCCCATTTTTATGGTAATGGGGATGGAACCCAGGGCTTCAGAGAGCACAGAGCAGTATGCCACCAACTGAACTAAATAAAAGTCTGAAAAAAAAAAAAACCTTTCCTGTAGAATAGATATTAAACTGTCACAATGACCTACATTTGGCTTTTAAGAATTTTTAAAAATTTCATGTTTTTAATGCTTTTCCCTGTCTGCTTTTATGACTCCCTCTTTCTCCCCGTCTCTAACAAAATTGAAAACATAATGTATGTCACCATCTTTCCTCATGGGTGATTGAGACTGTCTGGCATCCAGTTTATTTGGTTGACTTGCAATATTAGCTCTAAGGTGCAAAAAAATATAATTTTGAAGAATATTTAGCTTGTTCTTTTTAATGTATGTTATTTACCCACAGTTTTTAAAATTCAAAGTGGAAATACAACTTGACTAAATACTATTTAGAGTTCCTTTTAGCTGAGTACCATGGCACATACCTGTAATTCCAGCAATGAGGAGGTGGAGGCAGGAGGATCATGAGTTCAAAGCCAGAGGCTGCCTGCATACCTTAGCAAGACGCTGCTTCAAAATAAAAAATTAAAAGGGGGTAGTGGTGCACCTCAGTGGTAGAGCACTTTTCTAGCATTGGTGAGTCCTTGGGTTCAATCCTCCAGGACTGACAAAGATAAAAATAAAAATAAAGTTCCTTTCAATGATAGCATTTGAGTTCGCATCCAGAAGAATAATCAGGCAAATCAAAGTTTTGAGAGACTTCTATCTCTTGCTGTATGACTAAAACCACTTTTCTTCTCAAGTAACAATGATACACTTTTTTTAAAAAAAGAAGATCTGAAGCCAGGCATGATGGCTCATACCTATAATCCCAGTGACTTGGGCGGGAGCAAATTAGAAGGATCACAGATTCAAAACTACAGGCAGCCTACATAATTTGATGAGACTCTGCCTAAGATAAAAAAATTAAAAATGGTCTGGAGGTGCAGCCCTGTGGTAGAGCACTTGCAGAATATGGGTGAGACACTGAGTTCAAGCCCTAAGTACCACAAAATTAAAAAAGGAAGATCTCTGAGAACAAATGTTAATTGTTTATATGCACTATTCTCCTGTAATCAGGAAACCAACCCTTTGAAGAAATTGCTTTATGATCCTCATTTATATTAGGAAATCATGAAATGCCTATTGTCACAGCCTCAGGATGGAAGAAAAAATATGCAGGTTATTTGATTTCAAACTTGCACCCTTAATAATCAAATAATAAGCAGTCCTTATTTAAAAATTGTTCTTTTTCCATGGACAAATTCCAAACTATCTGCTTCTTTTTATAAGTCATGGCAGAGCCTACGGTACAGATTTCTGAAAAACACAATCACACTAGATCTTTCAACCAAGTTTCCATAAATATGTGAACATAGTCTCAATCCTCAGTTATGAAAATAACCTTCACTCATGTTTTTGTATCCTTCCTTTTAATGGGACTCCTGCCACAGTTTCAGGTTTGTGCCATATGGTTGTAAATTGAAAAACAAATAAAAAGAGAGATAAAGTATCTTTATTCTTCTGCTCCCTGGCCACATGTACCCAATAAAAGTAATAGAGAACAGATTAGTTCTGATAATTAATAGACTATTTACCAAGTAGCACGTTTAAGAAAAATTTGACAAAAGTTTCACATGACTGTAAGGATTAGGTTCTTTTTTTTAATAAAGTAAAGGAAAGGAATCTCAAAGGTGTAAATTTTGAAGTATATTTCTAGTATTGAGGAATTGAAACAATGAGGTTCTCAGCAATCTATTGTGTTGGAGGTTGGCTGGAGATAATGATAGTGAAAGAAGAATTTTACTGAACCATAAAAAATATGTCAAATAATCAAACTCTTTTTAACCTGTTCTTCAGCACTCTCAGCTTACTTTTTTTCCATTACATTTAAGAATTTAACAGAGAAGAGGATCAATCTTTAAAAATGCTAGGGGAAAATGGATGTACATTCATTCTTTTTGCAAAGATTCTCCCTTGTTATGAGAAAGGAAGCCATTATGGCAGGAAAAGTGAAGAATGTGCTTGCAGAATCTTTTCTTTGTTCAGTCACATTTCTCTCCCTCTGTCTGCCTTGTCATATTTCTTAGTCATTTTGTTACCTTTTCTCATCAAGCACTTTTACCCTTTTCTGATCTTCCTTATTCCTCTTAACAGTACCTTTCCTTCATCTTCTTTTGAAAAATATACCATATTTCATATTCACACAGAATATACTTTTTTTTCCTTCATGCTGACAGTAATTCCTTACTTCTAAATGAGGTAATAGGAAATTGAACTGCTGCCTATTTCCTTCTGGTCTAAGTGAAATGGACAAAAATCAATAACTGGGAACAAGTGAACTAAAGTTTTTTTTGTAGGAGACAATCGGATCAGTGAATTAGGTGGTCTCTGTGTATGTGTAGGTTTGTATATGTAGTGTGTAGTACTGTTTTTGTTGTTGTGTGTTTACATGTGTGTGCATTTCTATGATATAGAAGTGGTATTTATATGGCTATGTGACGTTTACATGTGTCTCTGTGTACTGTGGACAGATATTAGGAGAAATATCCAGTACATACATAGCCCATGTGAGACATCGCAAAAAATATTAAGTGGCTTAGGCTTCAGTATATTTTAAGTTTTTGTTTTGAATTCAGAAATCATGTTCTTAATTTAAAGCTTGATGTGTCATAATGTAAGAAATAAACTCGCAAAAATAATTCATTACTAAAAAAGATTGTAAATTGTTTATATTGTTTGCATCTTATCATTAATAATGCAATTTTACTAGTAAGATATATTTAACACTCTCGATCTCCAGTTTTATTCATTGTATGGAAAAAGGCAATTTATACTCACAAAGATAAAAATTGGTTTCATATTCATTATCTTCCATGTTGTGGTCATTATGAGAAAAATGATATTGTGACATGTCCAATCCAATCAAGCCATTAATAGAGATATTTTAAATTTTTCAGTCATAATAATGAGCCTATTGGTTTGATGATAAGGAAGTTCCATTGAGGGAAATCTGAAAGGTCATTATGTTCAGACTAAACAGCTTAAATACTGGTAGACTCACTCAGGTATATGGACATGGCTATAGCCTCAGTGTATGCTCTTAAAATGTTTTAATCACTACTTCTGCAGTACATTAATTTATAAGCAACAACAAAAGGAAGTACCACTGTCTAACCTAATATGTGAAAGATCAAACAAATCCTTATTACAATAAACATTGCAATGGAAATAAATAGTGTTTTATTTGGAAATTGAAAGTAAATATTAGTGACATGTGTCTTTTCATACAAAATTCCATGTTAATGCTTCTAATCTTCCAAATTTATTTTAAAATATATTCACTGGGCCAGATGATTCTTCTAAGGAATGTTATTGTTAGGTGCCATGGAGTCAGGTCCTACTCACAGTTACCCTCATAGAGTTTTCAATGGCTGACTGTCTGGGGATTGTTTTGGGGAGTAGACTGCCACATCCTTCTCCCATTTTTGTGGTGCTGGGAATCAAACTGCGGTCCTCAGAAAGAGCAGATCAGTGTTTTGACAACTGATCTAAATCTAGGTCTATTTTAGTTTCACAAATTTGTCTTTGTCAATAAGGCAAGCATGAGAAAAGTGAAAAGAACAGTTGATAGTGTTCTCTAACATTATTATTGTTTCTCTGATTATTATTCTTGTAATGAAATGAAGCTTATGCTATGGGTGACACACTATAGATAGCATTAGCTAGTGAATTAACATATAAGCTAATTGTTACAATAATAATTAAAATGTATCACACTAATTTTAAACATTTTTAAATCTTAAGCCATATATATAACCATTACGTCTTTGCATACCATTAAAAGCTGTCCTGTAATATCTCTTTAGTTCTCTGTTAGTCAAATATTTTGATACATAATGAGTTATTTAACCTACTTACTATTTTTAGGAGTATAAATGGTGTCCATGTGTTTGCTATAAACAATGCTTCAGTATGAATCACAATAATAATTTAGGATATGTTTCCAGAAATTGAAGTAAAGGTGAGTGTGTTCGTAAAATATTATAAATATTTCTGTTTTTAATCTTCAAAATAACTAAAATCAACATTGAATTATAAATTTGCCCTTAGACAACACCACAAAAATATGGCCAAAAAGAAGTGCTCTCTCTTTCTGGTGTTTGGGTTGGAGTTTGGCTTAGTGGGTAGAGTGTATCTCTGCACTCTCTGAGGTCCTGGGTTCCATCCCCAGCCCTGCAAAAATGGGAGAAGGACCTGGCAGCCCACTCCAGAAACAATCCTGAAAATAATCAGATATTGAAAATCTATGAATAGCAGAGAAACAATGACATAGAGCTGGGATGTCACAGTGTTGGGGAGTGTTTCTTTCTGTACATAGGGTCTCTATGACTGGAGGGGACCTAACAACAGCATGGATAGTTTTATGTAGTTGTTGTTGTTAGGTGCTGTCCAGTCGGTATCCAACTCATAGTGACCCTCATAGGGTTTTCAATGGCTGAATGCTTCAGGATTGCCTTGGGAGTGGATTGCCAGATCCTTCTCCCATTTTTGCGGTGCTGGGAATTGAACTCGGGGCCTCAGAGACTGCAGCGCAGCGCTCTACCCACTGAGCTAAATCCCAGCCCTTTATGTAGTTAGATGGTGTTTAAGGGGATGCAAAGAAATTAATGATTATTATCCACTGTGTTAATACTAGAATTTTTGTTTAAATTTCCCCCACCTACTACTCAACCAGCTTGAATATGAACATTTGACTGGTACAAAGCATACTACCTTCCTGGCATGTCATTTCAGAAAAAGAAGTTCTCACATCAAATTCTTCCCCACATTGATTGCATTCTTTGTCTAGTCCTTGTACATTCCTTTGGAGACAAATAAAACAGGTTTAAGTTAACTGATTTTCTTCATAATACACAAATGTACTTAAAGATAAATTAATGTTTCTTGTTTTTATTTGTTTTGTTAACCTTCATATATGATTTTAAACACTACCAGGGCTAAATCAGTTCCCTATGGCCTGATTGTATTTACAATGAGTTACCTTCAATGTTGCAGGTATTGCCTTGAAATAAAAAAAATGTTAAGTTCTTCATATTGCTGGTTGTTTGTCAAGCAGCCTATAATTATGTTATATTTATTGGTATATATATATTTATTATTATTATTATTATTATTATTATTATTATTATTAACAGCCATAGCACTGTGGTGTCCGATCCCCTCAGATCTCAGAAGCTAAGCAGGGGAAGACTTGATTAGTTCTTGGGTGGGAAACCGGCTGGGAACACCAGGTGCTGTAGGCTTGGGAGAAGGACCTGGCAACCCACTCCCCCAAAATAATCTACCATTGAAATCCCTATGAATAGCAGAGGAGCATTAACAATACTGTTTCACCTGTTGTATGTAGGGTCACTATGAGTCAGATATCAACTCAATGGCACCTAACAACAAAAATATCTAATTATTAAACCAAAGTAAAATGTATTTACTCACATTTTTGTCAGCTTGTTGTGATATAGTGGCTTACTTGTTGCTGTGATGCCAAAAGCTATGCTTCCAGTATCTCAGATAATAGCAGAGATACTAATCATGGACAAGTTTCAGCTGAGCTTCCAGACAAAGACAAACTAAGGAGAAAGACTCAGCAGCCCACCCCAGAAACAAACAGCCATTGAAAACCCCATCAATAGCAGAGAAGCACCATCAAATACAGTGTTGGAAAATGAACACTCGAAGCTAGAAGACATTCAAAAAATGACTAGGGAAGAGTTGCCTCTTCAAAGTAGATTCGATCTAAATGACAGGAATGGAGTAAAGCCCCTAAGATCTCCTTTTGCTAACGTGGCACAACACAAAATGAAGAGAAACACAGCGGCTGCAACAATAGGTTCAAACATTAAAAAGACTATGTGCATGGTACAGTTTTGGGTAGTGATTGGTTCTGTTGTACATAGGATCACTACAAGTAGATCTGACTTGACAGCATCTAACAATAACAAAGATTTATTTCAACTAAAGTTATTTTAGCATGAATTTTTAAAATCTTTATATTTTATTTTTTATTCTTTGCATATTTATCTCCCTTTTATTTTTTTTGAGATATGAATTTAAGACAGAATGTTGTTGTTGTTGTTGTTGTTAGGTGTCATAAAGGCAGTGTCCAACTCATAGTGACCCCATGTACACTAGGCAACACAGTATTGTTAGTGCTTCTCTGCTGTTCATAGGCTTTTAATGGTGGATTTTTGGGGGGTGGAGTAGAATGCTAGGTCCTTCTTCCAAGCTTATAGCACCTGGGGTTCCCAGGTGGTCCCCCATCAAATTACTAACCAGGGCTGACCCTGCCTAGCTTCTAAGATCTGGCAGGATCAGACACCACAGTGGTACAGCTGCAGGCACTAAAAAGAAAAGTAATACAGAAATTATAATCAGTGCAAGACACCCTAGTTTTAAAAATTGCTGGGTATTTTTTTGTCTATTTTATAAGATATAGCACCACCTTTTTCTACACCATTTCCCATAATTTGGAGATATGAAATATTCAAATATTTTAAACAAATATTGAGTAACTTAATAGCCTGATTATATGATTTTAATATTGTAACATATAACATATCTAAAATGAAGATTTTATCTGTATATATACCTGAATATTTTTAATCCTAGTAGGAGATCCCTGATTGACTACATTTTATGTTACTTCATTTCTTTTCTGATATTTGAAATTATTCCATCATATTTATTCATTCAATAAATATTTGCTCCAGGAAACTAACTTTGTGACAGGCTTTTTGCTAGGTACTGGGGATAAATCAGTAAACAAAACAACTCAAATCTTCTTATGGTCCGAGAGCTTACATTTTGGTAGAGAGAAACAGATGATGAACAAGCATTAGAAATCTATAGTCTGTCCTGTGGTGATAAAGATTTTGGAAAACAAAAATCAAGTAGGAAAGTTATTAAAGAGTGCAAGATTAGGATACAATTGTTAATAGTGTGCTCAAATAAAGCCTCACTGCTAAGACAGTATTTGTGTCAAAACCTGAAGGAGAAATAAAGGAAATAAGCTGTGCGGAGATCTGTCCACAGAGCTTTAAGGACTTAGGAAACAGCCAGTACAGAATCCATGGAATGGATGGTGTCCTGAAGGAAACTCAGTATGATAAGGAACAGAGTGGGAGTGTGGTCACAAAAGTAAGAAAGGGCCAAAGACTCCAAATTCCTTAATTCTTGTGAAGTCTTTGGCCTTTTCTTTCACCAGGATGAAAGATATGGAAGTTTGGAGAACAATGAAAGTATCAGTCTTATGTTTTGAAAGAATCACTCTGGTTGTGTCCTCTCACAAATAGACTATAATGGGGTAAGTGTAGAAGATGACACAGTGACCAAGTCTGGTGTTATCTTTTTGTAGTATCTCTATGCTTGAACTTTACTCATCTTGTCAAGCACTGCCTCATTTATGTACTTATTTATAGCTACATAAAATCCTTTCTTGGGAGAAGGACATGGCAATCTACTCCCACCAAAACAATCAGCCATTGAAAACCCTATGAGGGTCACTATGAATAGGATATGACTCCATGGCACCTAACAACAACAAAATCCTTTCTACAACTGCATCACATTGCATACTGTGGTTTTCTTCTGTAATATAACTGATAAAAGGCATGGTCCTCTTGAGGAAATTTAAATGACAAAGGTGAGTGGAAGGTAATTATAATAAAAAGAAAACCTCACTTTATGTTTTATAAACTTTAATTAAGTTTTATAATGCCCTTCTGCAAGGCATATATACTATTAAACATATTTTACAGAGGGTGTACATGAGGCAAGCTGAAAGCTAACTAATCAAAATAGTTCCAAGATCAGAGTGCTCACTGTATTTCATAGGTAAAAAACAAACGAAGAAACAAAAAAATCTCTGTTTTTATCTGCATTATTTATTCCTTACCATTTTCTTGATGTTCTGTTTTTGGCTTAGAGACTTTCTCCACCAGGAGAGAATTAGGACATAGAATCATATGAGGTACTGAATTGAGCTCTGAATTTCATACATGTTAGGTGAACTGTTGGAGATTAATTGCTTACTGACATTGTCACTGCTGGGTGCTCAAGGTGTTTTAGCTTTACTGGTTCCATTAAACCTGCAGCAAGAGAAGAGTTTGGGTGACTGAAAAATTATACAGGGAGCTGAAGAGAAGAGTAAGAATATGAAACAACAACAAAAATTGGTTGAAAATATCACAGATTATAAAGTGTTTCATTTCAAGGGGTAATTTAAATGATCTCAAAATATTTAAGTCTCTGAATATTGGTTTTTCCAAGATTTTTTATTTATGTCATGAAAAACTAATTTATCTCTCTTATGTTGGGCTTTGTGTTCTGCAAATAGAGGTGAGAAGTATATAATGTAACTTCTGATTAAGAGCATAACAACAAAAGTCAGACACCAGGTATTTAAATGTAATTTTCTTCATTCAATATTTGTATTCTCATGTAAACAAAACAACAGAAAAAAAAAGAAAGAAAGAAAAAACAAAAACAAAACCCCAGGCAAACCAGGTGCACACTTGTAATCTCAGCAACTCTGGAGGCTGAGACAGGATGATTGTGAGTTTGAGGTCAGAGGGAGCCTTCAGGACTTAATGAGACACTTTCTCGAAATAAAAATTGAAAAGGGGGTGGGGAATGATGGTACAGCTCAGTGGTGGAGTCCATGAGTGGGTTCTCTCCCCCAGTATCACAAGAAAATAAAAATAAAAAATAAAAAGGACACCTAATTTCTTCATCTACAAAATGGAAATAATTATATTGTTTACTTCACTGGCTTCAGTAAGCATAAAAGAAATATATACCAAATTAGAGCAAACATAATAATCCAATAAATGTTATATTTTTATATTATTATTATCATCTGCATATAAGGTATGTCCCTGCCTCAAGGAGTTTTTAATCTTTCTACATTAAAAATGTAAAGACCTTCCAAGTATCTGTGATACATTTGGTAAAATCATTAGTTCTAGAGAGATCCATGGTAGAAACAAATGAGTAATGTGGCACAATGGGCAAAGAAACAGATGCCCAGTAGCGGGACCGCCATTCCACCATTTTGCCATCACCCAGATGGCGGGATAGAATCCCAGAGACTCAGAGGGGACTTCGCACACACACCCATGGAAGCCAGAGCTAACACGGAGTGCAACCTTGACATCAGACTGTCACCCTGCTGGTGGGACACAAACTACAAGTTTCGGGTGAGTCAGTTTGAGGTGGCACACAGAATCACCATCTTTAGTGGCATTGTTGTTGTTAGTTGCCATTGAGTCGGTATCCAACTCATAGCGACCCTCAGGGTTTTCAATGGCTGTTTCGGGAGTGCCTTGGGAGTGGATTGCCAGTTCCTTCTCCCGTTTAGTGGCATACAAAGAAACAGAAGTGGGATGTTCCTAACTATGAGCCAAGGCTTTTAAAAAAAGGACTGCACTATAACTGAGGTAGAACAGATGCATTTCTGTGGAAAAAAAAAAAAGAACTCAGAGTGCCAAAGGAACATGTGTGAAACTGGAATTGCATACTTTATGACAGAGAGGAAAAAAGGAAGACCTTTTTTTATGCTGTAATTCAAATACAGGGAGGAGCAAAGCCTACATGGATGGCTTAGAACATAACTGAAAAAATAAAGGAACCAACTATTGAAAGATTTTGAGAATTCACATGAGGGTGGAGGATGTAGGTCAAGGATAGAGTACTGTCTTAGCATGCATTAGGTACTGGGTTCAATGCCTAGAACCTCCAAAAAAAAAAAATAGAACTCACATGATGGAAGAAGAACTTGAAGGGCAATATGGAAGCAAAGAACAGGAGGGACTAGTAGCTGCAGTTTGAGTGAGCAACTCTAGGGTTGCTCAATAAAATAACTGCCAGGTATGAACAGTCTCTGCTACAATGAAGGCAGAGAGAATGAAGATTGGAAGCATTTCTCCAAAACTCTTTGTAAACATAATGGCTAATTAAGAGTAATGGGAAGAAAGAAAAAGAAAGAAAGAAAGAAAGAAAGAAAGAAAGAAAGAAAGAAAGAAAGAAAGAAAGAGAAAGAAAGAAAGGAAGGAAGGAAGGAAGGAGGGAAGAAAGGAAGAAAGGGAGAGAGGGAGGGAGGGAAGTATAGAGAAAGAAAAGGAAGGAAGGAAGGAAGATTGATTGGAATGAATGAGAATGACTTAAGATTTGGACAAAGAAAATATTAATAGAGACTAAAAAATATGAAGAGTTACTTAAGCCTGGTTGTTTCATTTATTTATTTATGTATTTTTTGCATATCTTTGGCTTTAACATATTATCCTATGGTGTAAGTATGAGAAGAGAAAATAGTATCTCAGCATGTAAAAAAATTATTATGATCAGATTTGGCTTCATTATTCATTTGTAAGCAGAATCTCTGAATCAATGATTCTCAGCCATTGAGTTTTATTCCACCAATGGGTATATCAGAATCTCCAGAGTTCACAGTCAGAAATACTTGCAATAATAAAGCATCACTAGGCTTAATGAAGATGCTTTTATGATCACAGTATTTTCTTTTATTTCCTCAAACTTCTCTTTGGGGAATTTCACAGGCCTGAAAAATAATTATCAGAAACTACCTCTATCTATCTATCTATTTGCTTACTTACCTTCCATATGTACATATATATTTGTATACTGGTCTATCTATATATACATATGTCTATTTGTGTATGTTTGCATATCTACCTATATATCTATATTTAAATAGAAAGCATTAGAGGACCTGAGGTTATTTATGATTTTAAGAGGTAGAAGGGTTATGAACAATTGTATGTTAAAATATTTTTAATATTATAATGGCAAAAATAAGTGGTCTTATTGAGAGGAGAGATACAAAAAAAATTCTGAAGTCTAATATGAAAAAAACTGTTTACTCTCTCATGTTCAAATCATGTTATTAAAATAAAGGGCAAAAATCATAAGCTATATTTTCTTAATCAGCATTAGAGCCAAATTAGCCTCTTTGATTAAAGTTAAAATTAATAGAGTCTATCTAAACTAAGCCTCTCTCACACACATTAACATTAAATCATAATAATTGAGGGCCATTGGGATAGAGATTCATTTTTATTCATTTACTGATATATCTTCAGTGCCATGGAGAGTGACTGTGATACAGTATACATTCAATAAATAGTCATTGAACACATGGCATACTATGACAATATGAGTAGGGGACACCAATGTATTAAAGGGTGAGCATTTGGTTTTGGAGGAGCTACACAGAGGTCAGTAGCGGGACCGCCATTCCACCATTTTGCCATCACCCAGATGGCGGGATAGAATCCCAGAGACTCAGAGGGGACTTTGCACACACACCCATGGAAGCCAGAGCTAACACAGAGTGCAACCTTGACATCAGACTGTCACCCTGCTGGCGGGACACAAACTACAAGTTTTGGGTGAGTCAGTTTGAGGTGGCACACAGAATCACCATCTTTAGTGGCATACATCCCGCAGCCTGATATGCTAGACTGTTGTAGGTCCCTCACGTAAGAAAATAGGGATCAGATCCATGAGAGTAGATATGTGAGGATACAGGGAGTGATTACAGGAAACGGGTGTCCAGAGCTGAAACGTGGCTCCCTCCCTCCTGTTTTGGTGGGGGACAGTGGTACAGATGCAATCTCCACAGACATACAGGCACACATACACCGGGATCCCAGACACACCAGAGGGGATCCCACTACACTGTGGAGAAAGGTGGGGTCTGCGGAGGTGGCTGAGCACCACGCAGACAGAGTGCTCCTTTTCGGCAGAGCGTAGTGGCACAATTAGACACAATAAGAGCAATTTCAAGTGCAATCGCCACGCAGGGACAGACCTGCTACAGATTCCATCTAGGGTGGGGGGGGTTGAATACCTTCCCAACCACAAGAGGATTTGGTCCTCCCAAGTGGTCTCCCAAGTGGGCGGAAAGCCCTACAATTAAAAAAATCCATGATAGTGGGTCATATTCCTCCATGCTATAGGCTTTGGGCCAGAAATCTCTGATTTGGGGAATTGGCACCCGAACTACGTGGGACAGGGAGAACTCCAGGGAGGACCCCACAGGTTCCACTGCCTCTCAAACAACACAATAGATACAGAATAGTTCGTGGAGCCATCTCTTTGGGCGTTTGGTGTCCCACTTAAACCCAGGACATTGTGGGGCAGTTTGCCATTTTCTACATAATTGGCAAAATCTTTATAGACTAAGACAGACTGCTCCTACAGATTGTGTGTGAAAACACTGCCACCCTGAGTTCTGGAGGGAGCACTGCTTTCTGCGGTATTGACTTCATCCAGTGGAACTGGGTGTCTGCAGATTTCACCTGCAAGAACATGCAAGGGTTTGTTGTTGTTGTTGTTGTTGTTTCTTTTTCTTTTGTATGGGGATTTGAACCCAGGGTCTTGCACCTGCTTGGTGTGTAGTTGCTGGACTGCCAAGCTGAGCCCCCAGCCCATACTTTTTACTTTTTGAGACAGGGCTTGCTGGGTTGTGCAAACTGCCTCTGATCTCAGGCTTGTGATCCTCCTGCCTCCGCCCCCCAAGCCGCTGGGATTGCAGGCGTGTACCACCGCACCTGACTACAAGTGTTTTTATATGTGTGTGGGAGCATGTATGCATGGTTATTTTTGTTGTTGTTGTTGTTGTTGTTGTTGTTGTTGTTGTTTTGTGTGGGGGTTTGAAACCAGGGTCTTAAGCCTACTTGCTTTGTAGTTGCTGGACCGCTGCACTGCGCCCCCAGCCCATATTTTTTACTTTTTGAGAAAGGGTCTCACTGGGTTGTGCAGGCTGCCTCTGATCTCGGGATTGCGGTCCTCCTGCATCAGCCCACCAAGCCACTGGGATTGTAGGTGTACACCACCGCACCTGACTACAAGTGTTTTTATATGTGTGTGGGAGCGTGTATATGTGAGGTTTTTTTTTTCTTTTCCATTTCTATTTTTCTTCCTTTCTTCTTTTCCTCTCTTTCCTTTTTCTATTCTCCTTCTCTTTTTCTTAAGCTATATAGGTGTCTTTGTTTTAATTATATTACCCTTAAGTCTTAACCTTAATTTTAATTTTGATAGAAATTTCTATTAGCCTCTGTCCTCTACCTCCTCTTTCTCCCTCTTCTGTCACCAGATTTCCCCCTTTCTCACCCTACAGAAGAGAAACAAAATCTATTGCCTCCCTAGCCCCTAGCCCCTTCAGAGTTGGTCTGGTGGCCTAAAGACAGAACCACACAGACCAAGAAGCTGAGAATATACCCAGCTTATAAACTCAAATAAGCACCAGAGATTCAGCACCACAGAATCTCAAAGGAATAACAGAGGGAGATGTTCTGTGCACTCAAGAGAGATGAATTCTAATTCCCAGACCATATTATGGGCAAACAAAGTAATCTTTCAAAAAACACAAAGGGGTAGGATGGATCTGAAGGTCCAACAGAGCAAAGCCCCCCAACAAATAACTCCAAAGACTCTCAATTCTTAGAGAACTCT
Source organism: Pedetes capensis (assembly GCA_007922755.1). NCBI lineage: Eukaryota > Metazoa > Chordata > Mammalia > Rodentia > Pedetidae > Pedetes > Pedetes capensis. The sequence continues at coordinate 18,996 of VMDO01029108.1, forward strand.
GACTCAGAATTCAGAGTCATGGTTATAAACATGCTAAGAGAAATTAAAACGAATACCACAAGCACCCTGGAAATCCTTAAAAAGAAGGTATCTCACTTGGAATCCGTTCTATCATCCCAGTTAGAAATGATAAGGAAAAACCAAGCAACTCTCCTTGAAACTCAATCCAAGTTAACTGAATTGAACTTGGCTAAAGAATCCTTTTCATTGAGACTGGATAAGTCTGAGCTAAGGATTTCCAATTCTGAAGATGCCATAAGTGAACTTAAATACAAACAGTCAGAAATGGAATCAATGATAAAGGTACTAAAAAAATATTTCCAGGAGAACTCAGATAGAATGAAAAAATGAAACTTAAGAATTCAGGGCATCCCTGAAGAAGAAGAAACATCCACTGGAGGCCTTCAAAATCTAGTAAAGGATATCCTGAGGGCAAACTTCCCAAAGATAGTACAGGAAATGGATGTATACACCACTGAGACATTCTGGACTCCTTTGAAGGCCAACTTAAGTAGATCATCCTTAAGAAACGTCATCGCTTGTATGCTGTCATTAGACACCAAAGAATCTATCCTGCAAGCAGCAAGACAGAAACCCCTTATTACTTATAAAGCAAAACCTTTTAAAGTTACTGCTGACTTCTCCATATCAACATTGAAAGCTAGAAAGGAATGGACACAGGTGAGACAAATCCTAAAAAAAAAACAAAAAACAAAAAACAAACAAAAAAAAAACAATCTCCAGCCAAGAATAATATATCCAGCAAAATTATCTTTGAAAATAGATGAGGAGTATAAGACATTTAATGACATTGATGCTTTTAAATGATATTCAAACACCAAACTAACCCTGGAGAGGATTGTAAATCAACTACCACACACAGGAGAGTTAAGACAACCCTATACAGGAAAACAAAGAACTGGTTAGCTGAAATGAGTGAAACCAAAGAAAGGACCAAAACAAAGATGATTCATAAATCAGTAACAGGTAATGATTGGGTATATAACAATAAATGCTACTCAATAATCACTATTAATGTAAATGGATTTAACTCACCAATTCAGAGACAGAGGTTGGCTAATTGGATGACCAAACACAAACCATCAATATGTGGTATTCAAGAAACTCATCTAACTCACAGACTGGAATAAACTGGGAGTTAATCTGAAAAAATGTATATCTAGCACGGGGGAACAAAAGAATGCATGTGTTGCAATTCTAATTTCAGATAGATTAAATTTCACTCCAAAACTAATTAGAAGAGACAAAGACAAATTTTAATACAAGGAACAATCGATCCAGAATCAATAATGCTCCTTAATATTTATGGCCCAAACATAGGGGCACCTAGCTTTATAAGACAAACCTTATGGAATGTAAAGAACTTCATTGACCAGAATCAATAATTATGGGAGACTTCAATAACCCACTTTTAATAAGAGAGAGGTCAACAAAACAAAAAATCAACAGAGAAACATCAAATCTAATTTGCACCCTAAACCAGTTGGATCTCAAAGATATGTACAGAATATTTCATCCACATGAGGAATACAAATTCTTTTCAGCTAGACATGGAACGTTTTCTAAGATAGATCATATGCTAGTCCGTAAGAACTCCCTCAACAAATACAAAAAAGTAGAAATTATCCCCTGTTCCTTATCAGATCACAATGGGATACGATTGGAGCTCAAGAGCAAGAATAATTCTAGAAACTTTACAAACTCATGGAGACTGAATAATACACTGCTGAATGACCCATGGATTGTTGATAAAATCAAATTGGAATTTCAAAACTTCCTACAATCAAATGATGATGAAAACACTTCATACCAAAACATATGGGATACAGCAAAGGCAGTTTTAAGAAGGAAGTTTATAGCATTAAGTGCCTTCATCAATAAAATAAAGAAGAGCCAAATAAATGACCTAATGACGCATCTTAAGACACTAGAAAAACCAATAAAAAATCAAGCCTAAACGGAACATCCAAAAGGAAATTATAAAAATAAAGGGAGAAATATCTCAATTAGAACCCAAAGAGATAATTCAAAAAATTAATAAGACTAAGAGCTGGTTCTTTCAAAAGATTAATAAAATAGACACCCCTCTGGCTAACCTCATCAAAAAGAAAAAGGAAAAATCCAACATAGTACGGATTATGAAAGACAATGGATCCATAACCACCAACTCCAACGAAATACAGAAAATTGTCAGGGATTACTATGAGAAACTGTATTCCCAAAAATATGAAAACGCAGAAGAAATGGACAAATTTATTAACACGTATGACCTACCAAAGCTAACCCCAGAAGACATAACTGACTTAAACAAGCCCATTACATATACAGAAATAGAAAAGGTAATTAAAAGTCTCCCAACAAAGAAGAGCCCAGGTCCTGATGGATTGTTGGCAGAATTTTACCAAACTTTTAAAGAAGATATAATATCTGTCTTCCCCAAATTCCTCCAAAAAATAGAAAAGTAGGAAACACTCCCAAATTCATTCTATGAAGCTATAATCACCTGATACCTAAACCAGGAAGAGATTCATCTAAGATAGAGAAATACAGACCAATCTCCCTTATAAATCTAGAGGCAAAAATATTTAATAAAATTCTGGCAAACAGAATCCAGAAGCATATAAAAAAGATTATCCACCATGACAAAGTGGGATTTTTACCACATATGCAAGGCTGGTTTAACATATGGAAATCAATTAATGTAATCCAGCATATTAAGAAACTGGCAAACAAAAACCAAATGATTATCTCAATTGATGCTGAAAAGGCCTTCGACAAAGTTTAACACCTTTTCATGATAAAAACACTGGAGAAGATAGCTGTAACAGGCAAATACCTTAATTTCATAAAAGCCATTTATGACAAATCTACAGTCAACATTATATTAAATGGAGAAAAACTAAAACCATTTCCTCTTAGATCTGGAACAAGAGAAGGACGTCCTCTCTATCCTATTCTATTTAACATAGTAATTTAAGTCCTGGCCAAGGCAATCAGAAAAGAGAAAGAAATCAAAGGGATACAGATTGGCAATGGAGAGGTCAAATTATCCTTATTTGCAGATGATATGATCTTATACCTGAAAGACCCAAAAACCTCAACCAGAAAAGTTCTGGATCTAATTAACTCCTTCAGCAAAGGTGCAGGCTACAAAATTAACACACAAATATCAGTAGTTTTTCTTTACACCAATTCCAAACAGGAAGAGAAGGAAATTTCAGGAAAACTACCACTGATGATAGCCCACCAGAAAATTAAATATCTTGGAATCAATCTAACCAAAGACCCTTCAGACCTCTACAAGGAAAATTTCAAGCATTAAAGAAAGAAATAGCAGAGGACATTGAAAGATGGAAAGACCTCCCCTGCTCCTGGAGAGGGAGAATTAATATAGTAAAAATGGCTATCTTATCAAAATCAATCTATAAATTTAATGCAATACCCATTAAAATTCCACTGACTGCCTTTACAGAAATAGAAAAAATGATCCAAAAATTCATATGGAACCACAAAAGACCACGTATAGCCAAAACACTTTTAAGCTGCAAAACTAAGGCAGGTGGAAACACAATCCCTGACTTCAAACTATACTACAGGGCAGTGGTTGCAAAAACAGCTTGGTACTGCCATAAAAAGAGTCCCGAAGATATCTGGAACAGAATAGAAGACCCAGAAATACCTCAACACACCTATAGCCACCTGATTTTCAACAAAGGAGCAAAGCAAGTAAACTGGAGAAAGGACAGGCTCTTCAACAAATGGTGCTGGGAAACATGGTCATCCACATGCAGAAAAATGAAAGCTGACCCACATCTCTCAATATACATGAGAGTTAACTGAAAATGGATAAAAGATCTCAACATAAAACCAGAAACTTTAAAACTTGTAGAAGGCAATATAGGCAATACACTCCATCATATAGGCATAGGAAAGTAT
>VMDO01029109.1:0-23061 GCA_007922755.1 Pedetes capensis
GTATATATATATGTATATGTGTATGTATATATACACGTGTGTGTGTGTGTGTGTGTGTGTGTGTGTGTGTGTATAGTGACTTGTGTTATAGGACCTATTTTAGGGAAAGTTCCATGAGCTGCTGGAAAAAAAAATGTGTTCTTTAGCCTGCTCCGTAAATGTCTGTTAAGTACATTGTGGTCTATAATGTAATTTAATTCTGATTTTTTTTCCTTTCAACTTTTTTTGACAAAATCTTTCTATGTAGCCCAGGCTGGCCTCAAAATAGTAATTCTCCTGCCTTAGCCTCAAGAGTTCTGGGATTACAGGCATGCATTACCACACCTATCTACACTGGTTTTACTTTGCTGATTATTTTGTCTACATGATCAAGTTATTGATTAGTGGTAGATACTGAAGTCAACATTTTTTAGGCTTAATTCTTCCTTTATGTCCACTAATATTATTTTATGAAATGTGTCCACAGATAATCAATGTCCATGCATTTATAATTCTTAAATTTTTTGATAGGTTGTTGCCTTTTCAATATGTAGTGATATTCTTTATTTATTCTGACTCATTTTGGCATGAAGTGTGTCTTGTCAGATGTGAATACAGCTAAACCTACTTGTTTTTGGATTTCATTTGCTTGGAATATTTTTTTCTAAGTTTTAAATTTCAGTCTTTATATGCCTTCACTGGCGAGCTGAGTTTCTTGTAGGCAGTAAATACTAGGGTCTTCTATATTAATCCAGTCAGTCAGTCTGTATCTTTTAACTGAAGACTTAAGACCATTTGAATTCAGTGCTATTTTTGAAGAATATGTATTAGTTCCTATCATTTTTATCTGATTGTTTCAAATTATCTATCATCTTTTTCTCCCTTATTCAACATAGAGGTTTGATAGTTTACTGAATTAATAATGTTGATATATTCCTGATTCTCATTTGCTTATGTATTCTTATATTGTGATTTATTCTTCCCTGTGTCCTCAATATTATATATTTTCTCTGCTTCTTCTTCTGTATGTAGTATTCCTGTATCTTCTGTAATGCTGGCTTAATGGTATGAATTCTGTCAGTTTATACTTATCTTGGAACATCTTTATTTCTCTTTTGATATTAAAGGATAACTTCGTTTATATGGAAATGTTCTTTGATGGATTCAAATACATCATTTCATGCCCTCTTGGGCTTTAGAACTTTTGCAAACAAAAACAAAAACAAAATAAAACAAAAAAAAACTGCTGTTTTTCTGAAGTTTTTGCCTTTGTAATAATTTAGTGCTTCTCTCTCAGCTTTCAACATTCTTTCTTTTATTCCGTATTCTTGGAAGTTTAACTATAATACATTGTGGAAAGTTTTTTTCCTACTTGTACCACCAGGGCTCTAAATGGATCCTTTTGGTTCTCAAAAACTGGGAAATTTTCTGCTACTTTTTCAATGAATATGCTTCCCATGTTTTTCATGTATATTTCTGTTTCTTTGTGTATGCAGAAAATTTATGTTTGCTCTTATAATGGTGCCCCATGTCTTATATATATTTGTTCATCTTTTATTATTTTCTTCTGTATTATTGTCTGAATGTGATAATTCATTAACCTTTTTTTAAGCACTGATATTCTTTTTTCTTCTTCATCTTGTCTATAGGTGAGGATTTCCATGGAATGTTTTTACTTGATTAATTGAAATTTTTGTGTACAAGATTATTTCTTTGATCTTTTTCCAAATATCCAGCTCTTTACTGATTTTCTCATTCATGATCTGCATTGCCTTTCTCAATTCAGTCAATTGGCTTTCTATATTCTGTTAGAGTCATCCATGTTTTAAGTAAAGAAGACTTATTTGAAATTGTTGGATCAATAAAAAAGCCACAATATCTTTAGCAAAATAATATAAGGAATACATAAAGGAAAATAAAGAAAACAGAATGCTGGGGCAGTCAACAAAATGGAAGAAAATCTTTGCCAGGTATTCATCCAATGTGGGTTTAATATTAAGAATATATAAATATCTCAAAAAAGCATACACCAAAAGAACAAATAATATAATCAATATATAGAAAATAAATTGATTAGCTCATTTTCAAATGAAGAAATGCAAAAGGCCAACAAATAACTAAAAAAATCTTCAACATGGTAGACTATCAGAGAAATAAAACTCAAAACTATGTTGAAATACTCTCTCACCCAAGTCAGAATAGCTATCCATAGGAAAATAAAAAATAACAATCTTGGCAAAGATATGGGGAAAAAGGAGTCCCTTCATACTGTTGGTAGCAAAGTAAATTAGTGCACCCACTATGAAAATATGTATGGAGGTTCCTCAAAAACCTAAAAACAAACTACAAGGTAATCTATCCATATGACTCCTGAATATATATATATATATATGTATGTATATATAGAGAGAGGAATATATAGATTCCCCCCTCTCTCTATATATATATGTACATATACATATATATATATATCAAAGGCAGCATACAATAGAGATATGTACATACCCATGTTTATTATGACATTATTCTCAATAGATAATTCATGCAATCAGCCTAGGTGCGCATAAAGTGAAGGAAAGACAAAGAAAATGTGGAAAATGTACACAATGGAGTATTATTTCATCATTGATCTTTAAAAATCATTCTTTTGAATTCCTTATATGGCAGTTCACCTACTTTAATGTCTTTGGAGTGAGGTACTAAAGAGTTGTGAACCTTTGGAATAGTCATGTTGTCATTTTTTAATGTTTCTTGCATTTCTATGTTGATATTTGCACAGGTATTGGGATGGATATCTCTTCCATTTTTTAAGTGTGTGCTTTCTAAAGGAATATCCTTTTCTGGACTATGTTCCATGGGCTATCAGTTTGTTATATAGTACTGAATTTAATCCCACATGGGCTTAGTCGAGTAGTTTCACTGCCAGGTTTCCTGGATGGGATTCCTTGGTTTGGGTACAATGAATACTGTGATGAGGCCTGAGAGATCCATTTTGTTAATAGTTCTTGCAACAGTGGTGTCCCTTTTGTAGCTCAGGGAAGTGAGCTGTAGATGGCAGTGTATAAGGGGGGTACCCTTTGTAATTACTCCTCCAATCTTAGCAATGTACAGTCTGCAAGGAGTGAGCACCACCTATGTTGAAGACCCTCATAGTTGTGATGTCCAAAAGAGTTGTGTTATTTTTATCCACTGTTGCTATGGGGCTGAATTTCTAGAAGCAAGACTTCAGGTCCTCTGATCTAGGTCTATTTGTGATTAGGTTGTCAGCTGAGGGGCTTATCTCCCATGTTCTTTAACCTGAAACACCCACCAAGGTTTGGGCAGTACTAGGTTGTAGCTGGATGAAAGCTCAATTTCTCTCAACCAGACTGTGGCTATAGTTCGGTGACAATGAACCCATGCACTATATCTGATGTGTCACTGAAAACGGAACATAAGACAGAAGGGAAAAATTCTACTGAAGTATAGTAAAAATAAAATACAAATAAGAAAAAAATAGTGAAAACTAAAAATAAAATGATAGAATAGGTGGAGAATGAATAAAAGAATAAAAATTTTTCATGGCTGTGGTATTTGGGCTGGAGACACTTTTTCCAGGTGTGCACCCACTCATTCCATGAGCCTTCAGTCTGCATGCCTAGTGGAATGTTCACTGTTTGTGCCAAGGCAATTGCTTCTCACAAATGGAACTCCAGCACTACATGGGCCAGGCTGAGTTTTAACCCTTAGCCTATCAGTCTGTGTACTCATGTGTGCAACAAATATCCAAGCATTGGCATTTTTCCAAGATGGCTTGCAAAGTGTGAGGAGCAGTCAAACCTCCATGATATGCACTGGGAGGTATCCATGGGAACAAAGCAATTTGGTATCCTTAGTCTAAGTGCTGTCAAACCTGCCTCCCTCATGACACTTGCTGTAACTGCACTTGCTCCTCATTTCAGATGGCCGAAACCCCTGCTTCTATGCCATCCTACCTGATATGCTGCACATATCTCTCAGCAGACCCACATGAGTTGCTCCCTTTAGCCACTACTGTTCTGCAGGGCCATCTCACACCCAGTCAATGTAATAGGTTGTTCATGGAGTGCCCATTTGTGATTGCTTTAAGTTTTTGACTCTTCAGGTAGTTCAATCTCTAGCAAAAAGTCACCATCCACCATCTACAACATGGCACCTGGTTACAACACTCACAGTCAGGCAATGTATTGAATTTCTTCTCTAGAGCTCCTTACAGTGCAGGGTAATCATTCTGAGACAAGTCCCTGAACTGGATTAAATGTGTGCATAAACTGTGTATTTATCATTTAGGAACTATCAGTATTCCTGCTGATTACACTCAGGTATATTACCATGTGCTTACAAAGTCTTCCATTCCACTAGCTCTGGAACTATTGAGATTTGCTTAGTACTTTTCTCTGAGACACTTTCTGATTCCCTATGCTGTTTAAATCTCTCATAACTTCCATAAGGGTTTGCAGAGTTTTTTCCTACTTTCTCTCCACACAATATAACCTCTTCTTTGTCACTCAAATCCTCTCACTCTATGAGTCATGCAAAGACTACTTCTATTCTGTCATCTTGCTTTTGTTCCAGGCGTATCTGCTGAGCTGAGGAGTTTGAAAGCAGGTTGACAGCATAGCAAGAATCATTTCTGGCTTCCCAGATGACCTATCATCCCCCCTAGCAACCTCCCACCAGCTACAGGTGATGAGGTAACAAAGGCAATGGCACAACTCTGAAAGGATTCCTTTACTTATTATTATTACCTCACTACCTTAGTAGGCTTTTTTCTCATCTGATGCAGTTTAAAAATATTTTAGAGTAGTATTTGGAGAATATTTTTATAATATCTTAAAATTGCAGCTGCTGAAGAGCAGTTTAAAAATGAAATATAAATGATATTTTTAAAACAAGTTTCAATTTTTGATAGAAGTATTTACTGGCAGGAAAAGCATTTTTGCCTAAGTTAACTCTAAAACTATATGTAAAGACATGGAAAACAACAGCAGCTAGCATTTTTTTGCACAAAATATGTCTTATATACAAAGTCCATCAGTCATCTTTTATGCATCAATTTCTAACTCCATTCAAAAAATTTTTCCTCATTTTCAAACTGTCTAACATTTTATCTTGTAGCAAATTGTGATATTGCTCAATTTCAACATGGATAGATGTAGAATATACTCATAAGGTAATGCTTTGCTACTAAAATAATAGTTTCAAATATTAAATGGTTGACTTTTTAAATAATTGAAATCATAAATGTTTTAATATATTGTAACTCTGCAGAGTATATTAAATGCAATCAAATATTGATGGTATTGATTACTTTTGAAAGGAATTGACCATTGATAATAAGAATCAAATTTTGTGGAGTCTTTTTAGAATCAAAGGACTGCAATATATTCTAATATCTAAGAACAGAACTAGGCTGAAGCTTAAATGGAGTGTTATGTGATCATTTCCAGCATTATAATTTCCTGCAAAATTTGAGTGATTTGCAAAACTGTGAAAGATTTCTCTGAATAGGATGATGGTAAAGATTTTGTAGACTCAAAAATAGTTTTGCTGAGGCAATCAGAAGTAATATACTATCAGATTAGATGCTGCTCTTATCAAACCAAAAGGAAGCTGAGAAATAACTCATATGTAACCATTGAAAAATTTCACTTCTTACATTTTATTTACCCTTTTCCCCATTATATTTGCATTATCTGTTTTTGTTTGGTTGTTTTTTTGTTTTGGGTTTTCTGTTTTGTTTTGTTTTTGTTTTTGTTTTGAGATACTGCCTTACGTGTAGCCTAGCTGGCCTCAAACTCACTGTGTAGCCCAGGTTAGCCTCAAACTCACAATCCTACACAATCTACTTAGTGCTGAGATTACAGACATGTGCTACCATGCCCTGTTCTGCATTAATTTTTAAATCTCTCTCTGTTTCTCTTTCTGTCTCTTTAAGTGTTGGGACTTGAATCCACTGCCTTGCTACTGCTAGGGAAGCAATCTATCTGAGCTACTTTCCCAGACCTATCTTTTCATTCTCTTAATATTTCTCCACTGAGAAAAAGGTAGTTGTATTTACAATTTAATAATTATGTATTGTCATTAAACCATAATAATTTTATAAATATAAACATGAAATTTTTAAATGCACATTGGATTTCTGGGATAATTTAGAAAAAAATTCAAAAGAAACAAGAAGAAAAATTCACAGAGCCATACAGACATAACAAATTCTAGCAAGCTGAAAACTGAACACAATGAAGAATGAAGATACTTTAGCTGAAAGACTTTGATAGAGTCTTCAAGTATATTTCATAAATTTACTCTAACAAGGTCATTGAATAAAACTCTTTACTGATTAATATCACATGTGATATTAATATCACATTAATATTTGTGGATGTTTATTTATGTCAGTATCTATAGTCATACCACCTTGACATCTGATCCCATTTGATCTGAGAAGCTAAACAATGCCAGTCATGGTTAGTGCTTGGATGGGAGACTGCCTGAGAATACCTGGTGCTGTGGGCTTGGGAGAAGGACTCAGCAGCCCACTCCTGAAACAATCATCCATCAAAAACTTTATGAATAGCAGAAAAGCACTGACAATAGTGCCAAGCATGGCAAAGTCAGGTAATTTTTTTTTTCTGTTGTACATAGGGTAGCTATGAGTCAGACTCGACTCTATGGCACCTAATAACAATATATGTCAATATCTTTTTTTTTTTTTTTTTGCCTTCCTGGGGATTGAACCCATGGCCTTGAGCTTGCATGCTCTGCAAGTGCTGGACCACTGAGCTGCACACTCAGCCCATTTTCTTACTTTTTTGAGACACGGTCTCACTAAATTACGCAGACTGCCTCTGGTCTCACACTTGGGATCCTCCTGTCTCTGTCTCCCAAGCCTCTGGAATTACAGGCATGCGCCAGCGCGCCCGGCTATATCAATATCATATCAAGATACCATCTTTCGCGGATACCAGACTCAAAGTGGTTTAGGTCACTTAAGCAGTGACAATATGCTAGCACACAAGTGGTTATTGGTATGCAAAAATTTACTTACTAAATTATTGAAATGTGACAGAAATGCTAAAACAAAAGCCAGAGAACATAGAATAATCTTAGTATAAGTATAGAAATTTATCTCTTTCTTCTATAAGCAATCACATTTCCCATGATATCAACCATATTTTCCAAATAGCCTTTATTCATAATAATAGAGCATGTTTAACAATAAACTGGACAGGGAAAATACTCAAACAGAAAACTTGAGAATATATACCTTTAAGATTTAAAAAATGTAGCTGATGGGCTCTTGAATATTTACCACAACACTGTATCCCATAAAAATGTTTCGAGCTTCTTTCAAGACTTGAACATAGGGACTCTACTGTCTAGTTTCTGAAAATGTTTTGTATACAGTTTCAATATTTGAGGTTGTTTATGGTATACTGATAAAGCTCCTATCCTATGTGTGAATATAGCTACTTGCTTATGGGTAGAACAAGAAATCTCAAGATATTTTTAATATAGATAAATCATAGTTTTCACTAAAACATCATTGCTTAGTAAATCTCTGGCTTTTTAATAATTACAATATATAATTAAAAATTTTAAGTATAATATTTTCTTTCTTTCTGCAGTCTTGGAAACCCAGAAGAAAGCAAAACTTGACAACTGAACAAAGATTCAGAGTGTAGGATATTCATTGATTCATTTAATTTTACACCCAGCTGAGACTTTCAACCAATCATGGTTTTAATTGAAACAGCATGTTCCCTCGACATTAAATTGAGGCAACTAAATATTTTATAACAGTTCTAAGCTGGCCATGAGATGCAATAATACTCAGTTACTGACAATGGACGCTGCATTTAAATGTAAAACTTTCAGGCAAGAGGCTTCATATACCATTATGTGTTTTCTCAGCCACAAAATTGAGACTTTTCTGGAATTGGAATACAGAGATTTCAAGCTTAATAAGACAGGCCAAAGTGTAACAGCCCAATGAAATGTGGCTAATTTGGAAGAAAAAGTCACACTTTACAAATGGTGAGGGATTCAATAATTTATTTAAAATTTATTAGTATGAGGAAATTGTGAGGATCCTTACATTCAAGTAGGTTAAACTCCTGCTTAGGGATGAGTGCCCGTAAAATAGATTCTTTTCAATGTGGCAAGAAGCTGTAAAATCTGTGCCGGACAGCGGATAGGTTACAACTGTGAAATTATTTTTTCGGCTTATGAGGCCATAGGTTTTTCTTGCTTGCATGAGCAATTTAAGCATTCAATAATTTGGCTGTGGTTTAAATTCTTAATTCCCTGCCAAACTTCATGTTGTTCAGAACAGGCAAAAATACATCCATTTTGACTATAATTATGCCAAGCATTTTAATTGCTTATATATAAGACATAAAGGAAAAGTGAAAGGGAGATGTTTACTTAATGCAATTGCGGGCTTAATTAGGATCTCAATTCTATGAGACATTTAATATTGCATTTTATTTCACTTATTCTTTTTAATAGAAAATAATGGCATGCCAATTGTACAGGATTAAGTATAAGCTATTTATGGAACTAGATCTTGCTTCTATTTTAATTACATTTTGTTAGGAGGTTAATATTATATCACAATTGTACCTTTTATTTGAATCTATTCTTACAATTTTCGTCTCTCGTTAGGGCATCGATTTCTGATTTGTAGATTCTCATTTGTGGTTTTCTCCCATTTCTATTTCTAGGCCTATTCTTTACTGCACTATTCTTGTTGATGACTTTAAAGGCATTTAGTGGTAGAGGAAAAGGAATAATTTATTCTTGCCATATGCTGAAGCTTTTGATAAACAATGTATTTATATGCTAAATAAAAACATGCTGCTACAGTTTGTGATTCCTGAATACATTTGATTTTTATATAGTTTGTCTCTCTTCCCTTTACACTGTTCCCTGCCTATCCTGCTGCAGAATCATCATGATTTACTGAAATCTACCCATTTCAAGTGATATAAATACAAATTGAAAGCAATCATGGATACCCATTATGAACAAAGGATTGCTCAATATGTTACATCTTCTCATGTTCCTTCATATTCTGAAAAAGAGTTTAGAATCATTCCTTTATTTACAAATATCACAGAACAAATGCATTTTATCTAATAATAAAGTTCAAGAAAGACAAACTAGATTCACATTTCCATTAATGCCGTTATTGAAAGCACTGTGATTTCTCTAAACTCTATTCTTGTCTCTGGCATAATTGTTTTTATTCTTTAGTAATGACTTAGTAAGTACTTTATAAATTTACTTCAAATTATGCTGGATATGTCTACTCAAAGTTTAAAAATCACATCGTTGCTTTTTTATTATTATTCCATTTTACCTAGGAATGAAGTCACTATGATACCTCACAAATTGAAACCATGCCTTGCTAACATGTTCTGATATGCCAACCAACAAATAGATTCTTATTTTTATTCATGGGATTCTGTAACCAATCACTGGCTGGTAAAGAATGTGTTGAAATCAATCAAGTTGTAGATACATGCTCAATGGGTGAATAGGGAAAGTCACTAAGGCTGCTCATAAAATTACATTTTCTGTGTAACGGTGGAAGCTATTCTTTCATTAGAGTTCCAGATATCTCAGGTTTGGGGAAGTCTCCAGGTAATATATGCAACAAAGAACATTACTAGGCAGGGGAAACAATAGGCTTCTATCAATCAACATATATTTGAATATGAACAGCTTTTAGGAAGGCTTTGGATATTTTTTCTTTCACTGACATTGATGTTAATTAAGTATCATAATTTAATGAACCACCCCAAAAGATTGACATTTGTACAATTAGTCTTCACATAGCTTGTAAATCTGGTCCTCTTAATCTGAATTTCAGACAACTGTTACTGCTGTTGTGAGCACAGAACTGTGACATCAGCTCAGTTTCCAAGTCTCCCATTATATTCCTAAGTACAGTGGCATAAAATAAATAAAGTAAGAAAAGGCTTTAGCTACAATCTTGCTTTACTCAACTAAGAAGAGCATATAGGATGAATGAGGAAGAGTTTACTCTGGCATGGTTTTCTTAAAGTCCAGGATAAGTATGGCAGGATAACAAAATATTAATTTGTAATATGTCTTCCCTCACATTTGCAAATGTTTCTACATGCATTCTTATTTTTTTTCTAGATTTGGCTGATGTCCTTGCTTTAATATGCTCCAATTTACCCAGTAATTATTCCATTGGAGGATTCATTCCCTTGAATTTTTAGTTTGCCTTTGTTTTGAAGGGTAAAATGCTCAGCTTTAATAAAACAGTTACTGACCAGAGAACAGAATCACAATGATTGGATTAGTCCAATGTTTCTCAAATTTCTATAGTAACACATTAATGAATTTGAGATACCAATTTGTTGAAGTGTAACTAGCATTTGTTTAACTGTGGAAGGAAGTGGGATAGGCTAAACTAGAATAAAACAGAACAGAGTTTATTTCACATAGTAATGCTGGAGGCTTTTCAGTTTGCATTTAATTACAATGCAACAAGTGTATGAAGTTATCATTACATGTTGAGGTTAAAAATGTTTGAAAGACACTTGCTTATTCTAATTAGGAGTCACTTCAAGACAGAAGTGATTACTCACAAAGTGCACGACTGATATATGAAGGAAAAAATTGAAACAGATAGTGAGAAGACAGATACAATGCTAACTACGATGAATTGTAACATGACTTCAACTTATTACCCCCCTCCCAATTTGTGAGTGAGGTTGATGTATCTCATAAATTGGCTCTTGGATTAAGTTACTTTACATGAAAACTATTAAGAGAATTTGTAGACTTAAGTTTGTGTGAATCAGAAAGTTTATCCTAGGTGGGTCAGATCTAATCAGGTGACCCCTTTAAAAGAGATTCTTTACAATAAAACATCAGAAGTAATAGAATTCCTCCTACTGCTTTGAATCATCAAAATTCCATGTTCTGTAGAGCTCTAGGTGGCAGGTGTGATGGATGATCTCTAGGGGTAAAAGACCTACAAACTACATATAGTTGTATTTATTGTCCTACAACTACATGGAAATTAATTCTCCCAACAATCAAAAGGTTTGAAAGAGAACTTTGAGCTCCAGATGAGATTGCAGCCCTGCAACCACCCTGGTCTGAGCTTTGTGAGACTCAGAACTGAGGAGGAAGCTAAGCTGTGGATTCATTTCTGACCTAGAAAAACTGTAAGATAATATATGGGTGATGTTTAAGTTACTTAATTTATGATAATTTGTTACATAGCAATAGAAAACAAATATAGTTGCCTACCTACATTCCATGTTCATGGCAGCCCTTTTCTTAATCATAAAGTCCGCATTGATCACAACGGAGAGAGATAATTGCTTTCAACTCAGCAGCTAAGTTTCTGCAGCCAA
Source organism: Pedetes capensis (assembly GCA_007922755.1). Lineage (NCBI taxonomy): Eukaryota > Metazoa > Chordata > Mammalia > Rodentia > Pedetidae > Pedetes > Pedetes capensis. The sequence continues at coordinate 11,400 of VMDO01029109.1, forward strand.
AACACATCATTAGTATATTTCTCCTCTTACCTGCACATGTCAAATTAGTATCTTTCCTCATTTGGTTTCTCATAATGGGCCTCAATCCTTTTAAAAAGCAGATAAATATAGGCCTGGGTAGGAAAGGGCTGTGGAATATAATCCTCATGTGTTTCTAAAATAGATATTAATCTGCCTTGCAGAAGGGAAAAGGAAAAGCTAGAGTTCAGAGGGATTCCGTATAATTTTTTATATACACACCTTCTATAGCTAGATCCTCCACCTCATGTTATAGAAAGCTGACCCTGATTATTTTTCATTAAATTTCTCAAAGCAAAAAGAAATTGAATTTGTTTTATTGTGAAGCAATTTAAAGTGAGATTAGCTGTGCAAAATACAGATGTTTTATTTAACCTAGCTGAGCAACTTTCTCCACATTTTCTCATTGGGGATTGTGTGTGTGTGTGTGTGTGTGTGTGTGTGTGTGTGTGTGTACATATGTAATGGAAAATACAGAGACATATTACCCCTACATTTGAGAATTGTGGGAAATAATGAGGTGGCTTCTAAATGTAAATTTTAACATTATTTAATCAATATCTAAATTTTGTAAGCTTAGTATCATGTAACAAAACAGTTTATAATTTAATTTCAAAATTAAAATGAACCAATACTTCAGCAATTCAGTAAAACCTTGCAATGGAGTTTTTCAATAACTGACTATTTAGGATAATTTAAATAGAATGAGACCTGAAACTTAAAAAGGAAAAAAAGAATAAGCTATGCATATTAATAGAGCAAAGAAGATACCTGGTAAGTAACTGGATTTTGACTATGTTGCAATAGTGTATGATTTACTACTTACTATTCTTTACTATTGCCTGCAGTCATACCACCCTGGAAAATGATCCCATCAAATCTCCGAAGCTAAGTAGGGCTGGCCTGGTTACTACTTTGATGGAAGACCACCTGGGAATATGGGTGTTGTAGGCTTGGGAGAAGGACCTGGGAGCCTGCTCCCAAAAAACAATCAGTGACTGAAAACCCAATGAATAGCAGAGAAGCAATAATATAGTGCCAGGCATGGCACAGCATCTGGGGAGTGTTTCATCTGTTGTACATAGGGTCACTGTGAGTTGGACTCAACTCAAGGGCATCTAACAACAACATTATTTACGATCAATCAATCTTAAGTAGGTTAAGAGATCTCTATCCAGCAATTTTTCATTGAACAGTGTTACGGGTATCTATGTATATGACTGTATATTAAGAATGATTTTTTTTAGCCTAGCATAGAAGGATGAGTCAGGAAGTTCATGAGTTTGAGACCAGAGGTAGTCTGTGCAATTTAGCAAGACTCTGGCACAAAATAAAGATTTTAAAGGGGCTAGGGCTGAAGCCTGAGTTGGGGTTTAGCTCAGTTGGTAGAGCACTGCTCTGCAGTTTCTGAGGTCCTGGGTTTGATTCCCAGCACTGCAAAAATGGGAGAAGTATGTGGCAATCCGGGCTGGAATTTAGCTCAGTGGGTAGAGCGCTGCACTGCAGTCTCTGAGGCCCCTAGTTCAATTCCCAGCACTCCAAAAATGGGAGAAGGGCCTGGGAATCCACTCCCAAGACAATTCCGAAGCACTCAGCCATTGAAAACCCTATGAGGGTCGCTATGAGTCGGATACCGACTCCAGGGCACCTAACAACAACAACAATGTGGCAATCCACTCCCAAGGCAATCACGAAACAATCAGCCATTGAAAATCCTATGAGGGTGGCTATGAGTCAGACACAACTTGAAGGCACCTAACAACAGGGGTGAAATTCAGTGGTACAGCACTTGCATTCCATGAGTGATGCCCTGAGTTTAATCCCCTAGTACATGAAAGAAGAAAGGAAGATTCCTCCTAAGAATTATTTGCTCTATCACTAAACTTTATTGAAAGCTAACAGGTATAAATTAAAAGTATTTGAACAAGTTAAAACATATCAAATTGTCTAAGAAATATTTGTAAAAATAAAAATATCTCTAATTTGTAAATCATTTTTATCACCTCATAAATCAACTCTCCAGGATTAACATTGTATACAAAAGTCATCATCTGATAAATAGGCAAAATGTAAAAGTAGGACAATCCATCATTACGAATCTTATTGTTTTTAGGTGCCATCAAGTCGGTATCCGACTCATAGCGACCCTCATAGGGTTTTCAATGGCTGACTGTTTGGGGATTGCCTTGGGAGTGGATTGCCAGGCCCTTCTCCCTTTTTTGCGGTGCTGGGAATTGAACTCAAGGCCTCAGAGACTGCAGTGCAGTGCTCTACCCACTGAGCTAAATCCCAGCCCTTACGAATCTCAGCAGAAGTTAATTGGGCACTCATAGAACACATCTGTACCACAAAGAATCTAACACTACCATTAGTACACAAGAACAGGAAAATGCCCTTTTTCAAATGTGAATTAATGACATTTGGGAGCCTAAGTATGTGTATCTCTATGGGTTATGTATTTATTTATGAAGAATCATGACAATAATGACCATATAACTAAGAGTTGTTATCACATTAATCAAAATTCCTTGCCAAAATTTGCTATAAGTACTTAGCAAAAGGTTTTTGTTGTTGTGTGTTTTTTCAGATTCTTAGAACCTGCTTTAATGAACAGAATAGCAGATATTTTTTTCAATATTTCAGTATAACTATCATTATTTTCTCTATTACATTATGACAGAATCTACTTTCAAGGGTTCTTTCAATTTCTTCTATCTTTAAGAAGTGGTTCAATTGTCTTTCTCGGATTCACTCTTCAAAAATTTCCCTTTTGCAGCCATGCACTATGCAAATGTAGTGCTGTGCAAATGTAGTCTCAGCTACTGGTGAGACTGAGGCAGCAGCCTGGTGATTGACCCTAGGGTTCAAAACCAACCTGAGAAATTATCTTATTTATGTACTCATTTATTTTTTAAATTTTGTCGCCTTCTCTGTATGGGACTTGAAATTAGTAAAAACAACAACAACAAAAAAGCTTTTTTAAATTGTTATTTAATTAGCATACAGTATAACAATAACATAATGAGTTTCATTATGGGATTATCATATAGTTGAATAAAATATTTTGCATTTATTCTCTCCCTCATTAGCAACACTAATATTGCTACCACACCCTCTCATTAATCTCTTCTCCTCTAGAAATATCCCCTTGTAATTCCCAGTCTTGCAGATAAGTATTTATAGATATATACTTGCTTTTCATTTTTGGACAAATCTAGCTTCCGAATATGAGTGAGAACATGTGTTTGCCTTTCTGAGTTTGGCTTATTTGAATTAACAGGAAGATCACTAATTCTATTTATTTTCGTGTAAATGATGTGGTTTTATTGTTCTTCATGGCTAAGTAGTATTCCATTGTGTATATATGTATACACCACACTTTCTTAAATCCATTCATCTGTTGATGAATCTGGGCTGATTCCATATCTTTGAAATTGTGAACAATGCTTCAATGAACATGGAAGTGCAGGTGACTCTATGGTAAGATGATTTGCATTTCTCTGGGCATATACCCACACTGGATCATATGGTAGTTCAATTTTTAGTTTTCTGAGGAAACTCCATACTACTTTCCATAATGACTGTACCAGTTAACAGTCCCATAATGAGTCCCTTTTTCTCCACATCCTCCCAGAAATTGTTATTCAAATAAACAATTGTTAGATTATGACTTTGAGACTTTATTTGTTATACCTACACACATGCATTATCATCACTAAAATTAGAATATCAGTAGTTGGTAGCCTGGTTTTCAAACGTGTATAATCTAGGGAGGCCTGCAGCTGTAGCCCTGTGGCATCTGATCCCATCAGATCTCAGAAGCTAAGGAGCATCTAGCCTGGTTAGTACTTGGATGGGAGACTGCCTAGGAACACCAGATACTGTAGGCTTAGGAGAAGGACCTGGCAATCTACTCCTCCAAATCAATCCTCCATTGAAAACCCTAAAAACCTTATGAAAAGCAGAGAAGCACTGACAATAGCATCTCTCCTATTGTATGTAGGGCCGCTATGAGTTGACCACCGACTGGAGGGCCCCTAATATCAACATAATCTAGTGAAAGAAAAAGTATGGATAGGCAAGCATTTTAATCTTGTATTGCTGCAAAGTAAATTACCACAAATGTAGACTCATGAAACAAAAATTATTTACTATCTCACAGTATCAGCGGGTCAGGAATCCCACCTAAAAGCTTAGCTGGATGTCCTGCCTTCAGGTCACTCTTGAAGTTTCAGCCAGGCTAGTGGCTAGAGCTGAAGCCATCTCAAGGTTCAGTGGGGAAGGATTTACTTCTCTGGTCTCAGTTCTTCACTATGTGGACATCTCCCACGGTTGCCTGAATAGAGAGATGGAAATAATATCTTGGAAGTAAGGGACATATAGAAGGATCTGGCAACCCACTGTGGAAAAAAAAAATCCTGAAACAATCAGCCATCAAAAACCCTGTGATTAGTATAGAAGCACTGACACAGTACTGGGCATGGCACAGCATCCAGGAGTGTTTTGTTCTGTGGTATAGTGGGTAGCTGTGAGTTGGACCCCACTTGATGGTTCCTAACAACAACAACAAAGGACATATCTTAATCTTTCAAGTGACATTCCATCCATTCTGACATATCATATATTGACAAGAAGAGAGCTACTAAGTCCAGTCTGAACTGAAAGGGAGATGAATAAATCTGCACCTTTTGTAACAAGAAATATTGAAGAATTTGAAGACATATCTTTAAAATTATTACAGCTGGGTGTGTTCATGGCTTCAAGAGCAGCATGTGTAATATACCAAGGCCTCATCAAAAATAAATAAATAAATATTCTTAAATAAAATTGCTACAATAAATTATTCATGGATATATGTGAAAAATTCCATATGAGTGGTATAGACAAAGAATTCTGTGGATTAATAAACATTGTAGAAATAAATTAATTCAAGGTAGTAAGTAAAAGTTTCAATGTATGAGTAAGTGGTCACTGATGCCTTTTGATAAATGAATATTTGAGGAAAATCATTTTAGGCAGAATAAACAGGATCAAAAATACAACATGATGTTGAATTTGATAAAAGAATGGAAAATAGTGCGGTTAGGGTAATTATGGGTATAGTGTTTGGATTCAATACCTGGTGCCAAAGGAAAAAAGGCACCTAGTTTTGTTCTTCTATGATTTACAAATGGAAACAAAGGAAAGGAAAGGAAAGGAAAAGAAAGGAAAGGAAAGGAAGGGGAAGGAAATTTCTTCAAATACTTAGGGCTTAGTCAATGTTGTCATGCTCTGACAGAAAGTAAAGCAGCAGCTGTGAGATGTGATTCAGGATTTCACACAAGTGCCTACTTCCCAACGTTCTTACATTAATAATGCTAGATGGTGGAAGTATCTTTCTTCCCAGAAGAAAAATTTCCCCACCATCTCATCGGAAGGGCTGGGATTTAGCTCAGTTGGTAGAGTGCTTCTCTATAGTCTCTGATGTCCCCAGTTAGATTCACAGCACCACAAAAATGGTGAAGAACGTGGCAATCCACTCCCGGGGCAATCCTGAAACAGTCAGCCATTGAATACCCTATGACAGTCACTATGAGTAGGACACGACTCCATGGCACCTAACAAAACCAACAACAACATCCCGTTGGAACATACACCCTAACCAATATTATACAATGGTTACATTTAAATAGAGAACACACTTTATTGACTAATACATATTTGAAATAGGATAAATATTCCATGGCCCTTCCTATTGACCAAGTGTTTTTATTGAAGACATTTGCTTGGGTAAGTTTATTCAGTGGAGACTTGCTAATATAAAACCAGACTAACAGGTTATTCAGATAACCAAATAGCTAAATCAAAAGGTGGGTGATAGAGATTGAAACAAACTAATTAACTGATGATTTTAAAAATGATCAATCAATTAAGTCAAAACCTAAACCAGTTTACCTATATGATTAAACCTGTTTAAACCTCATTAGTTACAATCTAATCTAATTGGAGGACCCAAAAGAAGACTGACCAACAATTTTTAAAATAATCTCAAATTATGCCTCCCATCTTGATTCAAAACAAAAAGATTACTAAATCAAAGTTTATACAAAAGTAACCCCAGTAGTGAAGTCTAGTTCCTTAGACCTTTTGAAATACATAAACTAGGATATTTGTTTTTTTGTTCTGTTATTTTTATGCCTTTGTTTTTGTTTTGTTTTGTTTTTTGATCCTGCCCCACAGATAAGCATGGTTGAGGATGCAACTGGAACACAATTTCCAAACATAGACCAGAGAATACCTATTGTGAAATGGGGAACCTTTAGGGCACCATGTCAGATTCCTTACCTGTTTGTGTAATACCATGAGAAAATATGTTTTGGCAATTTCAAAAATAATATAATTATTTTTGAGAATTGGAGATGACATAACTACTTTATGATTTTACAAATGTAATAAAATATCAATTCCATCTGGAGGAAAAAGCCATCTTAACTTTTCAATTAGTTTAACCAATCAGGGTAAACATAATTAGTTAAAATAATTTTCCCAACCTAAATAATTATTCATTATTCTACTTTGGAGATCATTTCTGCTTTTATAGCTTTTATAAGGGACTATGGCATAAAACATAGCAGGTCTTTCTCTTCCTGTGCTGTCTACACGTGTCTATGTCTTTTGCAGAGTTCAAGCTATAAAGAGCTTTTGTGTCTTCTGCATAATTTTTAAACTGGGAAGACAAATGTTTAATTAAGTAAAGAAAGTTAGGTGTATGAGGAAAATATGTGCTTATAGTTAATAAAATTAGGTGAAGTGTTCATTTAAAAATATTTGCTAATTTTGAGGGATAATCAAGAATGTGTTGTAGCACACTCATTTCTGATGAGTGTAGTACCAATTTCTGATGTTGATTAGGTTAGGTGCCGTCCATATCTGACTCATAGTGACCCTCATGGGGTTTTCAATGGCTGACTGTTTCAGGATTGCCTTGGGAGTGGATTACCAGGCCCTTCTCCCATTTTTGCGGTGCTGGGAATTGAACTAGGGACCTCAGAGACTGCAGCGCAGCACTCTACACATTGAGCTAAATACCAGCCCTCTGATGATGATAGGGCAATTCAATCCCTAAAGGTTATCTTTAAGTGCATAATAAATAAATTCACACATCCCAAGAAATCCTTACTTTCCCACACTTGTAAGATAAATTACCATTGGGTTTATTTGTGTTTCTTTTCCTCGGTCACAGGTTTCAGTCAGTACTTACCATTAACTTTTAGGAAGTAATAATTAACCCAATGCTCTAACACCATCACAGGAGTCTCAATATGCCATACCTCTCTTCCTAACCTCACACTGCATTTTTTCTCCTCTGTTTTGTTTTGTTTCTTTAACAAATTACCTGTCAGTTTTTACAGCAATGCTTTGGAAAACAGGCAACTTTGTTTTAAATGGCTCAACCAATTGAATACAAATGTATAGTTTAAAAATTCATTGTATTTTTAAAAGGGGGAAATGTAACGTTGTGAGAAAGAACAGTATCCAATAAGCAGGGTAGAGAAGTTAATATGATAGCTAAGAGTAGAAGGTGGTGAACATAGTTGCCAAATAGCTTCCCTATAAACCTACAGCACTTTTCCTGAAGTAGTTCATTTTTCCAGTGTCATTTTCATAATTGCTTTAAAATTTTACTTGCTATTTTATTTCATACTCTATAATGAACAAATTTTCTTGATGATATCTTACCTTTAATTTGATGTTGTAATTTTAATACATTGTATTCTGAAATATCATTTAGAAATATCACGCTAGCTATGGAAACATAGGGTAAGCCCACCTTATTCCTAAAGAAGGAAAAGTCATAGACATTCCTTGTTGTTGTTAGGTGCTGTCAAGTTGTGCCCAACTTGTGGAGATCCTCATAGGATTTTCAATGACTGTTTTGAAATTGTTTCAGGAGTGGATTGCCAGATCTTTCTCCTGCTTATGTGGTACTGGGAATCGAACCCAGATCCTCAGATAATATAGAGCAACACTGTACCAACTGAGCCAAACCTTAGCACCAGACATTTATTAGCCCTTCCAAATTACACAGACAGCCCTGTGATTGGAACTCATTCTCGTATCTCCTTACTTTCCATTCAGGATTCTCATAACAATACTTGCTAAAATATAAATATTTCTCAAAAATCTGGAAAACTTCTTTCTACTCATCTTAAAATGTGAGTAGGAATATATCTATGGACTGAACTATGCCCCAACCCATTTATATGTTGTAGTTCTAACCCATAATATCATGTTATTTGGAAATGAAGCCTTTGTAAAGTAAATAGGTCTAGATGAACTCATGAGGGTTGGGCACTTACAAAGAGATTTATGGCTTTATTTATGCATTTGTTTTTGAGATAGGTTCTAACTTGATTGTGCAGGTTGTCTCAAACTTGCCTCTGCCTCCCAAGCCAACAGGATTACAGGTGAGCACTAGATTGTCCAAAGATTAAGTTATTAGTGACTTTATAAGAAGAGGAAGAAAGAGAAATTGCTATCTTTTCTATTATATTAGGAACCAGGGGGATGGTGGCTATCTGGAAGCTGGAAAGAGGGTCTTCAATAGGAGTTGTATCAGATGGTACTTGAATCTTTGATTTCTCAGTCTCCAGAACTGTGTGAAACCGATGCCCGTTATCAAGCCACTCAGTCTATGGTATTATGTCACAGTAGCCCAAGTTGACAAATGCAAATGGTTACACAAGTTATATCTTAATAAATTTATTAATTTTGAAGTGTGACCTGTTTTTGCTTCTGTTTTTCCTCTTTCTTGAATTCTAAAATAATCATATTAGATAAATTCATGCTAATTATGTTAATATGTCTATCATTTTATGTCTCTTATTAATGGAATATTCACTCTGGTTTTCCTACTGACCTTTCAGGAACACTTAATTAAGAATAATTTAATTATTATTTTTTCAGAAGTAAGTAAATAAATATCGAGTCAATAGGTAGTCAGCTAAATTAAATGCACAGGTACAGAAGAATCATAAAAAATAAATTCATTTACTATTAGGAAAGTTGTTACAATTTCAGAAAATTCAGAAGGTGATATCTAAAACATAGACTATCCTTTACAGAAATCAAGCAAATGGTGTATTTAATGTGAGAGCAAAAGAATGCTTAAAAATGTGGGTAATAAAAATGATATATTATGTTATATTCTTATTTCTTTCCATCAATGTTAGCATTTGATCTCTGCCTTATAATTTAGTTGAATGTCTTGTCTGATAAAACCATTGCATCTGATAATTGTGTGGTTCTCTGAAGCAGTAAAGTGGGGTTCAGGATTTAAATCTCTTACAGGAAGGGCATGAAAGCAAGACTTGGAAGGGGGAGAAAACTCTTTGTCCTACAAACCTGATAAACTGTAGTGCAATGTTGCTAACCACCCCCCATTTTTACCCTTACCTTATGCAGCAAGAGGATGGCAGCAGTTCTGGGAAGGACACAGTGACTCTCTGTAGCTGATGCACTTCCTGGAAAAACTGAATGCTCAGGAAGTCTGCTGACTTCACTTCCCATAGCTGAGCAGCATCCAAGTTGGCCCATTTCAGGTTTATTTTTTTCCACAACACCTGGATATTTATGATTACACCTTAGACTGTGGCCTGCAGTCATAGCCCTGTGGTATTAGATCCTGTCAGATCTCAGAAGCTAAGCAGGGTCAGACCTGGTTAGTACTTGGATGGGAGACCACCTGGGAACACCAGATGATGTAGGCTTGGGAGAAGGACCAGGCAACCCACTCCCAACAAATCAATCAGCCATTGAAAACCATATAAATAGCAGAGAAGCACTGATAATAGTGTTTCACCTATTGTGCATATGGTCGCTATGAGTCAGATACTGACTCCACAGCACCTAACAAAAACAACCATAGGCTGTGAGTAAAGGTAAGATCTGAACATCCAGAATGGTGTTTTCTGTCAAAATACTCTGAAAAAACACAATGCATTGAGCTTCTTGAAGACATTAGAACACTTCTAGCTACTTTGTAGGCTTTTGCACATCAATCTTCCAGCCCACAAAAGTCACTAACTTACTACTCTTTAAGAAATGGATTTCCACGGTGGAAGACAATCTGCTTATCCTCTAGTCAGAGCCCTTGCTCCATAATTCCCTTTTGCCTCATATTGTACCTGGAATGAGTACCACAAGGAGGAAACTTAATATTCAAATGCTTATTTCCTCCTTTAGAAACAACAACCATATTATGGATGATTTCATTAGTAATTAACATACCAGGTAAAGGGTTTGTTGTTGTTAGGTGCCTACTGATTTGGTGTCTGACTCATAGCAACCCTACATACAACAGGCGGAACCCTACTATCATGTTTCTCTGCTATCCATAGGGTTTTCAAAGGCTGATTGTTTCTTTTTGAGGGTAGGGGGAAGTGGGTTGCTAGGTTGTTCTCCCAAATTAAACTGTTTAAAATATTTTAATCCTAAAATATTCAGTTATTTTTATATGCCATCAAGTCAGGTCTAACTCATAGCAATACTATGTACAACACAACGAACACTCTGCAACACTGTGCCATGTCCAGCACTATGTCAGTGCTCCTCTGATATTCATAGAATTTTCAATGGCATACTGTTTGAAGATTATTTCAGGGATGAGTATGTGGGTCCTTCTCCCATTTTTTGTGATGCTGAGGAATGAACACATGGCCTAAAAGAATACAGAGTGGCACTCTACCAACTAAGCAAAACCCTAGCCAAAAATATTCAGTGAATAACTTAATAACTGGATAAAGACGTTTGTCAAATACAAAATATTATCTCTTTTGTTTCTAATAGACCAAATATTTTATTTCTAATTCTACTATGAAAAGAGATCGATCAGCATAATCTGGTATTTTCACTGATGCTTTGCTTGTTCAATTCTTGGGAGGTAGATTGATTTGAGGAATTTATAAATTTTTTAGAGAATAGGTAGTTCTCTAACACCTATAGGTGTTATAGGTGGTTCCACTCTGTTCTTCTCTTCTCTGGGGAAGCTGCATAAAGAATCTGACTTCTACCCTGCTCCAAAGCAGCCTTTCCACATGCTGTGGCCTAATGGGCAAGAATTCTCCTAATTCTAGTCTTGGAGCTGGTGTTTTTAGTTCAGTTGGTAGAGTGCTGTTCTGCACTCTCTGAGGTCCTGGGTTCGATCCCCAATACTGCCAAAATGGGAGAAGGACCTGAACACCCACGACTTGGACCTGACTCGAAGGCACCTTGCTGGGTCCAGATCCACTCATGATGGGTACACAGAGTCCCCACATGAGGAAGAATATCTTTAATAAAGGCATTGGAAGGAAAATCCACAGAAAGGGGAGGAGTACTCCTAGCCTAGGAGGGAAAGTCTGCCGAGAGGGGAATTGTTGTTGTTAGGTGCCGTGGAGTCGAGTCCGACTCATAGCAACCCTACGGACAGCAGATTGAAACACTTGCCGATTCTGTGCCAGGCAAACCATCTTATTTATGTTTAAGCCCATTGTTGCAGACACTGTGTTAATCCATCTGGTGGAGGGTTTTCCTCTTTTCCGTTGACCTGCCACTCTTCCAAACATGATGTCCTTCTCCAGGGATTGTTCTCTCCTGACTACATGTCCGAAATATGTAAGACGCA
>VMDO01029110.1:8585-23189 GCA_007922755.1 Pedetes capensis
GAGTGGAATGTGTCAGCGACCCTCATTAATAATTTCTTTTTCTTTTTAATTTTGCAGGTGTGTGCCGCCGAGCCTGGTGACCCTTATTTAATAATTTCACACTGTATATATGAACTGAGTTATCACTCTGTACCCCATAAATCAACACAATTAAAGTAATAATAAAAAATAAACTGTTAGACTCTATCATTTCTAATCAGCATCCATTTAAGTGGAAGTTCAGTTTTCTGTGTAGCCAGTTGCTTGTCATTTGCTGTGAGTTTGCTGACAGCATCAAAGAAATGTTTCAATTTTTGAGTTTCTTTTAAATACTTGAAAGACAGTAGATGGCTCTTGATATGGTGGCACATTTCTCTGCTAAGAAAAAAGAAAAAGTGGATAAAAAACAATAAAGAAAACCTTGGTATTATATGCACAGCCAGAACACCCTTGATGCTAGAATCTCCAAACATAGATCATTCATCCCACTTCTAAGAGACCATAAATGATTCCCAAAGAAGTCTCATCTTCTGTTATGAAAATCATGATCTATGATGGAAAAATACCATTTTCAAATAGTTTTTAAGATAGTAGATTAGAATTCATATTTTATAAAACAGATATGAGTTTAAAGGGAAGTCTTCTAGTACTTAAACTTGAGGTGTAATTATTAAATATGCACTTTTGAGTTAACATTCTTTGTGTGATGCAAAACTAAGGTTCAAATTCAGTCTGTTGTTATTGTTACTAGGTGCCTTCAAGTTTGACTTTTAGCCACTCTATGTACAACAGAACTCAACACTCCCTGATACTTTGTCAGGTAAGGCTATGTCAGTGCTTCTCTATTATTCATAGGAGTTTAGATAGCTCATTGTTTCAGGACTGTTGCAGGCATAGGCTGCCTGGTCCTTCTCCCCTGTTTGCAGTGCTGGGGATCTAATCCAGGGCCTCAGAGAGAGAGAGAAAGAGAGAGAGAGAGCGAGAGAGAGAGAGCGAGAGGGAGAGAGAGAGAGAGAGAGAGAGGGAGAAGTAAGCACTCTACCAATTGAAAAAAATCTCAGCTTATAAATTCAGTCTGAGTAGGTAAAAAAAGAAATTTTTTTATTCCTTGACTTAAGAGGGCAGAAGTAGTATGTCCAAATGGATGAGGTATTTTTTGTGTATTTTTATTTAGTTGAAAGCCCAGGACTCAATATTATGGAATATTATCCAAAAACAAGAATTTGCAACTCACTATCAAACTCCATGGACAAGAAGAAAGTCATCCGAGCTGAGCAAGTTAGCACTGCCTACTTAAAAGTCAAAACGATGTGTCAGGGGTCTATTCTTTTCACCATATCTCTTCAATCTCTATGCTGAGCAAATAACTCAAAAACCTGGACTTTATGAAGAAGACTCAGGATTGGAGGAAGACTCATTAAAAACCTGCCTTATGCAGATGACACAACTTTGCTTGCTGAAACTCAATATTTGAAGCATTTACTGATGAAGATCAAAGAACCTTCATTATGGTTTACACCCCAATATCAACAAAACAAAATCTTTACAACTAGGTCAGTATGCAACTTCATGATAAATGGAGAAAAGATCGAGATTGTCCACTATTTGCTTTACTTGGTTCTACAACTCACATCCACAGATGCAGCAGTCAAGAAATCAAATGGTGTATTGCATGGGGAAAGCTGTTGCAAAAGACCTCTTTAAAGTTTTGAAAAGTAAAGCTGTCACATTGAAAATGCAGGTGTACCTGAGTCAAACCACAGTATTTTCAGTTGCATCATATGTTTGTGAAAGCTGGTTGTTGAATAAGGGAGACAGAAGAATTGATGCTTGGAATTATGGTGCTAGAGGTGAATATTGAATATACCATGGACTGCCAAAAAACCAACAGATCTGTCCTACGAGTGAAACCAAGTGTTCCTTGGAAGCAAGGATGTATCTGACATATTTTGGATGTGTAGTTAGGAGGGACTGATCCCTGGAGAAAGATACCATGTTTTGGAAAGTGTCAGGTGATAAACACCACCAACAAAAAAGAGGAGACTCTCAACTAGGTGGATTAACACACCCTGCAAACATGTGCTTAAACAAAACAGACCATGTGCCTATCACAATGTCAGGGATTGTTTCCATCTATTGTACATAGGGTTGCTCTGAGTCAGACCTGACTTGATGGCACCTAGCAACTATGGTCATACTAAAAAGGAGAATAGATGTGAATTAATATGTTAATTTTCCAATAGGTTTAGTTCAGTTGGTAGAGTGCTGCTCTGGGCTCTCTGCAACCCTGGGTTGGTCCTCAGTATCAATCGCATGAGGGGGAGAAAGAATTGGCAACTCAGTCCAGAAACAATCCCCAAACCACAAACCTTTGAAGGTGCTGTCGGTAGCAGAGAAGCACTTACATAGGTCTGGGTGACACAATGTTGATTAATGTTTTGTTATATTGTACATAGGGTCTCTAGGATTTGGACCCAACTTAATGGCACCTAACAACAACAACAACAATGCTACCTGATGCATTTCTTCATGATTGAGATAAGAATAATAAACTTTATCTCTTTTCCACAAAACTAGATTATAATCACCTAGAAAGGTAGGAAAAAAACTTTATTAAGAATCATTTTTAGAAAAACCCAATAAAAGCATATTCATAACATTTTCCATGCTGTTATAGATAGCAAATGAACCACAACCTATCTTAAACATAAACTAAATAAATTGAAGACAAATAAAGAAATTCAATTTGAATCAATTCACAATGTCTTAGAGAATTTTGATATTCCTGAATTGAACCTGGCTCCTAGATTGCAGGGAAATTTCTATTTATTTTTGTTGTTGTTGTTAGGTACTGTCAAGTCAGTATCTGACTCAGCAACTCTATGTACAAGAGGCAAAACAATACTGTTACTGCTTCTCTTCTATTCACTGGGTTTTCAATAGCAGATTGTTTTTTGGGAGTGGTTTGCCAGGTCTTTCTGCCAAGCCTACAGCACCTGATGTTCCCAGGCAGTCTCCCATCAAAGTACTAACCAGGCCCGACTCTGCTTAGCTTCAGAGATCTGATGGGATTGGATGCCATAGGGCTAAGGCTGCAAAGTATTTTTTATTTTTGTTGTTGTTGTTAGGTGCCATCCAGTCAAGTCTGACTCATAGTGAGCCTAAGTATAGCAAATCAAAACACTTCTCCATTCTGTGCTAAGTACACGATCTTATTTATATTTAAGCCCATTGTTGCAGACACTGTGTCAATCCATCTGGTGGAGGGTTTTCCTTTTTTTCATTGACCTGCCATTCATCCAAACATGATGTCCTTCTCCAGGGATTGATCTCTCCTGACTACATGTCCAAAATATATAAGATGCAGTCTGGCCATTCTTGCTTCCAAGGAGCACTCTGGTTGCACTTCTTCTAGGACAGATCTATTGGTTCTTTTGGCAGTCCATGGCATTCAATAGATGTCTCCAGCACTATAATTCAAAAGCATCAATTCTTCTCCTGTCTCCTTTGTTCAATGTCCAGTTTTCACAACCATATGAAGAGAATGAAAATACCATGGCATGGGTCAGATGAACCTTCCTATTCAACATCAGTATTGCTTTTCAATACTCTAAAGAGATCTTTGTCACAGGTTTTCCTAGAGCATTGGGTCTTTTGATTTCTTGACTGCTGCTTCCGCAAGTGTTGGTTATAGAGTCAAGCAAAGCAAAATCTTGGACAACCTCAATCTTTTCTCCGCTTATTGTGAAGTTGCATTCTGGCCCAGTCATAAGGATTTTTGTTTTGTTGATGTTTAGTCGCAACACATATTGAAGGCTATGATCTTTGATCTTCATCATTAAATGTTTTAAATCCTCTTCACTTTCAGCAAGCAGAGTTGTTTCATCTGCATAATGCAGGTTGCTAATGAGTCTTCCTCCAATCTTGATGCCGTGTTCTTCCTCATGAAGCACAGTTTCTCAGATTATTTCCTCAGCATATAAATTGACGAGATATAGTGAAAGTATACAGCCCTGACACACACCTTTCTCAACTTTAAACAAGGCAGTGTTTCCTTGTTTTATTCAAACAACTGCCTCCTGGTTTATGTAGAGATTCCTTATGAGTATAGTTAAGTGCTCTGAGATTTGCATTTCCCAAAGTTTTATCCATAATTTATTATGATCCACACAGTCAAATGCCTTTGCATAGTCAATAAAACATAGATAGACATCTTTCTGATATTTTCTGCTTTTGGCTAATACCCACCTGACATCAGCAATGATGTCCCTGGTTCCCTGCCCTCTTCTGAATCCTGCTTAATTTTCTGGTAATTCCCTCTTTATATATGGCTGCAGTTGCTTTTGAATGGTATTTAGTAAAATTTTGTCTGCATGTGATATTAATGATATTGTCTGATTGTTTCCCCATTCAATTGGATCCCCTTTTTGGGAATAGGCACACATATGGATCTCTTCCAGTCAGTTGGCCAAGTAGCTGTTTTTCCAAATCTGTTGGCAAAAACATGATAACACCTCCAGTGCTACATCTGTTTGTTGAAACATCTCTATTGGTATCCCATCAATTCCGGTAGTCTTGTGTTTAGCCAGTTCTTTTAAGGAAACTTCCACTTCATCCTTCTGTACCATTAGTTCCTCTTCATATGCAACCTCTTGGAATGCTTGGTCATCTACCACTTCTCTTTTATATACTAACTCTGTGTATTCCTTCCATCTTCTTTTGATGTTTCCTGCATCGTTTAACAATTTCCCTGTAGAATCTTTCACTGCTGGCACTGGAGGCTTAAATTATTTCTTCACTTCCTTAAGCTTGAGAGACCTAGAGTGTGTTCTTCCCTTTTGTTTTTCTGCCTCTAGCTCTTTGCACATGTCATTATAATATTTGTTTTTGTGTTCTTGAGCTGCCTTTTGAAATTTTCTGTTTAGATCCTTAACTTCATCATGTCTTTCTTTTACTTTAGCTGCTCAATGTTCAAGGGCACGCTCCAGTATCTTTTGACTTGTATATTGGTCTTTACTTTTTTTCTTGTCTTTTTAAGAACTTTTTGCTTCCTTCTTGAATGATATCTTTTATGTCATGCCACAACTAATCTGGTCTTTTATCATTTGAGTCGAACGCATTAAACCTATTCTTGAGGTGGTCTCTGAACTGAGGTGGGATATACTCAAGGTCATACCTTGGCTCTTGTATACTTGTTCTAATTTTCTTCTGCCACAGACATTTTTAACCATATTGTCTGACAAGGTCTGGATATGGGGAAGAGAGGTTCAAGGAACTCATCTTCCAAGAAATGGATGGGGATGAAGAAAAGGAAAATATGCTTTTTGCTTTCTAGGAATAGGATTACTGCTTCTAATTATTATGATTACTTTATGTTTAGGACTAATACTCATAACTAATATTATATTAATCTCTAATGGAACAAATGCTATAAGAATGACACGACTGAGGGAATTTGTAAATGAGTTAGAAGTAATGACCTCCAATTGTAAAGGTTATGTGGACAATATTTTAGTTAAAGCTGACCAGCAACTTCCACTCTGGAACTCAAACATTAAGTGATTTATGCTTCAGCTGAGTTGCTGAGGCTGAGTAGTTAGCCCTTCTTGGACAAAAGTGGCCCCACCTATGATAGCTAAGGTTTACAGAGAAAATATAAAACAATCAAAAGAAGACACAGGCATGTTCCCACAGTATAAAAGCCTCCTTGACAATTTTAACACAGAGAGGTGCTTATCTAAGGCAGACCTTTGTTCCCAGCTAGAGAAAAAAAGTAAAGGCTGCTGTTCTGGTCAGCCTGACCCTCCACTGCTATTATGACTGCCAGGTGTGTATAAAACTGCACGTATTCTTACTACTTACATGACCTAAGCCTAAAAAAGACTGTATAAAAAATGAGCTATCCAAACAATAAATGGAACAGATCCACATTGCCTCTGAGCTGTTGTGTTTCTGTTACCCACCGCTGCTGACTCCTCACCCACCTTCGGGAAACCCTGGATCCTTAGGCTGCAGCCATGGACTGTGGCATTCTTCAGTTTCAGTTTGAACTTGCATATGAGAAGTTGATGGTCTGATCCACAGTAGGTACCTGGTCTCGTTTTGACATTTTGTATAGAGCTTTTCCATCGTCTCTTTCCACATATGTAGTCAATTTAATTCCTGTATGTTCCGTCTGGTGAGTCCATGTGTATTCTCTCTGTTTATGTTTTTGAAAAAAATGTATTTGCAATGAAAAAGTTATTGGTCTGACAAAATTCTATCATGAGATCTCCAGCTTCCTTTCTGTTACCAAGACCATATTTTCCAACTCCTGAGCCTTCTTCTTTATTTCCAACCTTTGCATTCCAGTCACCAATGATTATCAGTATGTCCTGATTGCATATTTGATCTATTTCAGACTCAGAAGCTGGTAGAATTCCTCCCTTTCTTCATTTGTGGCCTTAGTGGTAGGTGCATAAATTTGAAGAATAGTCATATTAACTGGACTTCCTTGTAGATCTATGGATATTCCTCAATCACTGACAATATTGTATTTCAGGACAGATCTTGAAATGTCTTTTTGATGATGAATGTAACCCCATTTTTCTTTATTTTATCATTGCCAGCATAGTAGACCATATGATTGTCTAACTCAAATTGGCCCATGCCATTCCATTTTAGTTCACTGATGCCTAGAATATCAATGTTTATGGGCTCCATTTCTCTTTTAATGATTTCTAATTTTCCTAGTTTCATACTATGTACATCCATGTCCCAATTATTAATGGATATTTACAGTTTTTTCTCCTCATTTTGAATTGTGCCACATCAGCAAATGGAGGTCCCTGGGGCTTTACTCCATTTCAGTCATCATGGTAGACTCTACTTTGAGAAAGCAGCTCTTCCCCAGGAGTCTTTTGAGTGCCTTCCAACCTTGGGGGCTCATTATCTGGCACTATATCTGATAGTGTTTCTTTGATATCCATAGGACTTTCAATGTCTAGTTTTTTCAGGACTGGTTCGCAGGTGCCTCCTCCCTAGTCTGTCTTTGTCTAGAAGCTCAGCTGAAACCTGTCCACCAAGGGTAACCCTGCTGGTATCTGAGATGCCAGTGGCATTTCTTCCAGCCTCATTATAACACATAAGCCCCCACAGTGCAGCAAACTGACAGACCTGTAAGAGTTTTTATTTTTAGTGTCATCAAAATAAAAAAGATAATGGATTGGTTTGAAAGGAGATATGCACATCAAATATCTATCAGAAACATCAACTTCAAAATATAAGTAAATACCTGTATGTTTAAATTTAATTCTTTTTTTTTTTGTATGTATGTTACTGGGGGTTGAATGGAGGGCTTCATGCTTGCATGCTTTCTACTGTTGTAACTTTGAGCTGCATCCTCAGCCCATTTTTTCACTTTTGTGAGAAAGGATCTATCTAAATTACACAGACTGCCTCTTGCAATCCTCCTGCCTCCACCTCCCCAGTTGGTGGGATTACAGGCATGCATCACCTCGCCGTGCGCCAAATTTAAATCTTATCAAAATAAAGTATATTTTATTTGATCTATTTAGATTTATTTGTGTGTCATGTAAATTAACCCTTATTAATAAAAAGAGAAGATCTATGTGATGTGACAAAAAATGGTCATTGCTGATGCTAAGTGACATCCAATGGAAAGTCAGGGATCTTTAATATAGCAAGCAGCAAGAAGCACACCGAACCTCAGGAGTAGTGTGTGACATGATTCAAGTTGTTCAGTTGGATATGAGCTATGGTTGAAAAGATGTGTTTTAAAATGGCCTTAAATCATTGATCATGAACAATTCTTTTGGTGTGACAATTTCTCTCAAATAAACACTATGGTGTGTCCTCATTCACTTTATTAACAGTATCTGGCACCATGCAAATTATGGCTCTTCCCCAAAGTCAAAATGACCATGAAAGGTAAGCACTTTGAATCAATTCAAAACATCAAGGCAGATATGACAGTATTAAAGGCATTCATGAATGAGGACATGTAGGGCCCCTTCAGAATGTGGCGTGTATGGTGGGATGAGTGTGCTCAAAGCCAGGGGAATATTTTGAGGGATATCAATGGCAATTTTTCTTTTACCATCTTGTATATATATATATATATATATATATATATATATACACACACACACACACATATATGTATGTTTTATATATGTATATATACATATACGTATATATGTATATATACACATATATATGCATACATATATGTATATATGTATACATATGTATGTATATATTATGTATGTTATATATGTTTTATATATATACAAATATATATATTCAGATACATATTCACTCACATATATTAAATATATTAAATTTAAACATTCAATGTACTTTTGGATCATAGGTTCATATATATATTCATAAATATATATTCACATATATTTTCATATATAGCAGTAGATTATGTAACATTTGAAAAAACCAGAAATAACATTCTAATTCCATACACATATTTATATTAGTTCAATCTCGTTCAACAAAAATGTTATGCAGGTTTACTGTTTAAAACAATAAATATTTATTTTTCACAGTTCTGGAGGCCAAAAGTTAGAGATCAATGCACCAATATTGTTAGGTTCTGGCGAGGCCCTTCCTCCTTATTTCCTCATATAAAGGAGAGAGACAGTGGGGCAGGCAGTTTCTGTGATATCACTTCTTGTAAGTGTACTAATCTCAGCATGAGGTCTTCATAATGTTAACCTAATTTCCTCCCAAAGCCCCATTTCCTAAGATCATCTTACTGAAGGTTAGGATTTCAACATATGAATATGAGGAGAATACAAACACTTGGTTCACAGCCATCTAATTATATAAAGGTATTGTGTAGAGGGGGCTGGGATTTAGCTCAGTTGATGGAGTGCGGCACTGCAGTCTCTGAGGTCCTGAGTTCAATTCCCAGCACCGCAAAAATGGGAGAAGAACCTGGCAATCCACTCCCAAGGCAATCCCGAAACAGTCAGTCATTGAAAACCCTATGAGGGTCACTATGAGTCGGATACCCACTCGACAGCACCTAACAACAACAACATTGTGTAGAGGAGTTTCATCTGTTCTTGTTTTACTTTTTTTTCATTTTTGTGGTACTGTTGGTTGAACCCAGAGCCTTGTGGTTGCATGCTCTGCAAGTGCCATACCACTGACCTGCACCCTCAGTCCATTTTTCTGTTTTTGAGACAGGGTCTCGCTAAATTACGCAGACAGCCTATAATCTGGAACTTGTGATCCTCCTGCCTCCCCCTTCTGAGCTGCTGGGATTACAGGCATGCACCATTGCACCTAGCCTGTCCTTATATTATAAAGCAATTGTTTATGTAGCTATTGTTAAGTTCTACTACACTAAAAGGTTTTATTTTTTCTACCAAAGTCTATCTTCATACTTCTTATATTGCTCATATTATTTCAAGGTACATCAAGTCCCTTAGTTTACATTTAAAATCTTAGGAAACCATCACATTCTCCAAGAAGCCTTCTGAAATTCCTCCTAATCAGATTTATATGTCTATCTCATATACTAACTATATCCCTTAACTTGTTTGGTAAAACCTTTCCCACATGACACCATAATTGTCTTTTTATTCAACTGCAACGTCTTCCAGGCTATAAGTACTATGAACTGATGGACCATCTGTCTGATGTGCACATATTGGAGACAGCACCAAACCCAGCATGGGCCATATACATAAAAGGTTAGTAAATATCTGTGGATGCTCACATTTGAGTTGAAGACTCCCAGTACTTTCTACTGTAACAATTCTCACTCTTTGAATTATATGTCTGTCCTGAGAACTTATGTCTACTATGACAATGTGACTTAAGTGTTCATTGCAGGAAACTCCTGTGCAGAAAGATAAGACTATTGGTCAATAAATAACTGATTTCCTACAGAAAATTTCTATGCTAAACTTGTTCTCTGGGAAAACTACTTGCTTATAAGACAACCATTTGTCTACAAATTCTAGTGTCAGACCCTGGCGTTACCGTATATACCAATCATAAATATTATGCCACAAGCTTTACCCTCTCTTAGTTACTCCTTCTGTTTAAAGGTACACTGAAAATCACTGAACTCCAGACTCTAAAACCCAATGATTCACTTTTTTCTAAGAAACTTTTTTTAATAAATTTAAAAAATAGTATTTTTATGGAAGTAATTAAACATAACTAACTCATTTTTGCCTATGACTATAGCCCTGTAGCAGCTGATCCCATCAGATCTCTGAAGCTAAGCAGGGTTGGGCCTGGTTAGTACTTGGATGGGAGACCGCCTGGGAACACCAGGTGCTGTAGGCTTGGGAGGTGGACCTGGCAACCTACTCCCAAAAATCAGTCTGCCATTGAAAACCCTATGAACAGCAGAGAAGCACTGACAAAACTGTTTCCACTGTTGTAGGTAGGGTCGCCAAGAGTCGGACACTGACTCGACGGCACCTAACAACACAGTTTTGCTGTCATCAATATATTATTCTGGAGGTATCTGTGGAGCATTAGTTATCAACACAATGAAAAATTTAAAATTCCTGTGAAACGTATCTTGACTTACATTTTGTTGTATTCTATGCTTTGACTTGTACATTCATGATATGCAGCAAAGTGACTGATTGATTACCTTAATTGTACTTGCAACATGATATAGATAGTGCACTATTTAAACATTTAATACTGTTTTATCTCAGCTAAAATCCTGTGCACTTCTCTAGCCAACTTATGAGAGAGCTCTTGAGTATATTTGTGATTTGTGTTCTTGAGTTTTCTTTCTCTTCTTTTTTCTTCTTTTTTTCTTTATTTTTTTCCTTTTTTTTTAGAAGTAATGGGGTTTGAACCCAAGGCCTTGTGCTTGCATCCTTCACAACTGCTGTACCTCTAAGCTGAACACTCAGTCCTTTTTTAAAAAATTTTTGAGACAGGCTCTCACTAAATTACACAGACTGACTCAGGTCTCACACTTGAGATCCTCCTGCCTCTGCCTCCCAAATTGCTGGGATTACAGGTGTGTGCCAATGCACCCAGCTTGAATTGGCTTGCCTTTTCATGAGATATCTCATTTAGTTATTTTGTTTCTAATTAGGAGCAGAAATAAACAAATACTAGGTTTGGGTTTGGTCAATTTTTCTGGGGTGAGGTTATCTGAAAGTCATGCAGAGAAAATGAAAATATATTTAGGATACAAACATAGTGAATGACATTGAAATTTTTATTTTGTCTTTACTCAAGTGCATAGATTTATATTTATATAATATAGTGTTATTATATTTATATTGTTGTTGTTAGGTGCCATTGAATATACGTCTGACTCATAGTGACCCTATGAGTCAGTAGTGAAATAATATTATCAGTGCTTCTCTGCTATTCATAGGGTTTTCAATGGCAATTGTTTTTTTGGGAGTGGGTTGCAGGGCTTCTGCCAAGCCTACAGCACCTGGTGTTCCCAGGTGGTCTCCCATCCAAGTACTAACTAGGCCTGACCCTGCTTAGCTTTCAAGATCTGAGGACATCACATGCCACAGTGCTATGGCTGTAGGCAACTCATGTTATATCGAGTGATTTTTGGTGTTTTGTTTGTTTTTTAAGTAATATTGGTAATATTTACTTATTTTATTAGTAATTTCTTAGTGTGCAACTTAAAAAATATCTTTTGCCATGCGCCAGGTGCCTTCAAGTCAGTATCTGACTCATAGCGACCCTCTGTACACCAGGGGAAACACTATTGTCAGTGCTTCTCTGCTGTTCGTAGGGTTTTCAATGGCAGATTGATTTTTGGGAGGGGGTTGCCAGGTCCTTCTCCCAAGCCTACAGCTTCTGGTGTTCCCAGGCGGTCTCCCATCCAGATACTAACCAGGCCTGACCCGGCTTAGCTTCCGAGATCTGATGGGACGGGATGCCACAGGGCTATGGCTGGAGGCATTAAAAAAAATATTACCACCATGTTTATCAATGATCTCCTTTGAATTCAGCTTTGAGTGTATTTTATGCTTGTGGTGCCAACATATAGATGAACGTTCAAATGGAAAAAGCCTTTCTTGACTTTCAGAGGATGTGGATGACTGTAGAGGTCATATGTTTGCAAGATTTCTCTAAAACTAAAGAAGAGTTGCAAGATTTCTTTAAAACTAAAGCAATGGAAAAATAAGGCAAATTCATTGGAGAGATGGAATCATGACTAGTAATCCATGAAGCAACTTGATTTCACAAGGGCCATATGATGTGGAGTTTGTAGGCTAATCATTGCTCTAAAACAGCTAACCCCAAGAAAGTCTAGATTCAGATCTTCCTCCACTGAATTTTTTATTCTTTCTATCATGACTACTACTCCTAGCTTCCTTGCCCTTCATGTCCACAGCATTTGCTATTTATGAGTCTCCTTTTACATAGACTCTAATATTAATTTCCCAAAATGAATGTTAATTTCCATTATTTAGCTCTTTTGGCCATGTACTTTACCTGAGTTTAAATGTGGTTAACATTTTAAAATTTCATTTAGGAACATTCTATAGTTAATGATGGTAAAAAAATAAAAATCACAAAGTTTAAAAATATGTCATTTCTGACTGCAACTCCCTACTAAAATATAAAAATTAGATATAGCTTTCAGCTACTTTAAATTATTTATTTTTATACATTGGACATGGAATTACAATAATATTTTACTATTAAATGGTAGTAAGCATTGGAATCTTCAATATGAGATGGATTTTATTTAAAAGTAAATGGGCTTATTGCACTACTGAATACAGGTATGTAGTGATTCAGATGTACTCTAATTTATACCATTATTTTGCTCTTACTATATATTTTCCTTGCCTGCAGCTGTACCACTGTGCCATCCAATCCTGTCATATCTCAGGAGCTAAGCAGTGTTGGACCTGGTTACTACTTTGATGGGATACCGCCTAGAAACACCAGGTGCTATAGGCTTAAGGACCCAGCAACCCATTCCCAAAAAACAATCTACCATTGAAAACCCTATGAATAGCAAAGAAACACTGACAATAGTGTTTCACCTGTTGTATGTAGAGTCACTATGAGTGGGATACCAAAGGCACCTAACAATACCACCAATATATTTTTCCTTAGATTCAGGGGGAAAAAAAGAAGAATTAAGTCCCACATGATCACTTATGAGGCAGGACAGAATTATATGCTACAATGCCTAGAAAGAGTTTAAAAAATCCACTAAATTCAGCAGCATGGATGACAAATTCACATTAAGAGAATAAAGCAGACATGGTATATTATCCAAACAACTGTGACTTTGGCATTCTCAGCAGGTCATCTTTATAGAATAGGATCTAGGGAATCTGAGGTCTCTAGTGCACAAGTGACTTCACACTCCCCTAGCCCATACCCTTCCATCCCACACCATTGAGTCAATTGGAAAAGCTGCTTAGCATGCTGGCCTGGTAGAGCATGTGAGCAGTTACTAAGGGAATAAAGTTGTATTTAGCAAAACCTTAACAAACACGCATACTTTTGGCCTCATTCTGAATCAAAATTTGCTCCAATATCAAAAGCCCAAATGGAATATAAAACGTCAAATTATGATGGTATAATAAAGACATTATAAAAAAAACAAAACACTAAAACACAATTTGGAAACTAAGTTTAGGAGTTCAAATAAAAATAATCATTTAATATATATTTAGGAGATTTTACAGGCTAATGATAGAAATTCATAGTTGATATTTTCTCTTCAAACAAATATTTTTCCCAGCAAGGCAGGAAACAAAAAGAGAATGGTGATTATATATTAATTTTCTATTCTGGGAGAGACCTTCATTATTCACTCAGTCATTTACATTGATTTTGAAATATCTGTAGGAACATAGTTTTACTGCAAAGTTTTATTTTCTAAGTATTACAAGTATCATCCATATTTGTCAAAAGTATAAACAAAGTGATATGAATTTTAGTTAAAAGTATGCTAGCATATTTATGAAATACAACATTTTTACATTTAAAAAATTTAGTCTCAGAAATACATAGATGCAATATAAACTGCTGGTAAGTTTTCATAATTCCAATTTCTTGGAAAAAATATCATGTTGAATGACAGTGAAGGACAAGTGAAGGTTATGGCAGGGCTGGAGAATGAAATGAGAAGAATTCTATTTAGTGTTAGAAATTTTATGAAACTCAAAATATATACCTATCTGCAGTTAATAAACTTTATTTCTATTTCTTTTAGATTGACAGAAAAGTTGCAATATTTTGAAAGTGTTCTTATACCACACAACAACATTTTCTATTGTTAATATGTTGCACGTCACTATGGAAAAATTTTTGTAGTTAATAAACCCATACTGACTCAGTACTAATGAAATCACTATGTTCTTAGGATCTCTTTTGCTTCTTCCTAATGTTGTTTTCCTATTTTAGAATCCCATTACAGTTTATAATATCAGGTTTCCTTCCTCCAAAAATGTGTTTTTAGAGTTTTCAAATACAAAATATAACAGAATGCAGTGCACATTGTAACTCTAAAATATTGACACGGAACTACCATATTACACAGTAGAAAAAGGATTATCATAGTGCTAATACATCAGGACACATAAATAATGCATGACCCAAATCATCAAGATTACATTGGAAATCTTA
>VMDO01029111.1:0-23054 GCA_007922755.1 Pedetes capensis
CTGTGCTGGCAGTATTAGGTAGTATTTCATTCTGTTGCATATAGGTCACTATGAGTTAGAGCCAACTAGACCACACCCAACAAATAAACAATTGGGCTTGAAGTTCTACAGCTCTATAGGCTCCTTGAAGGGAGAAATAGTGCTTTAATTATCTTTGACTCACAGGACATTGGGCAGATATTTAGTCATCAGTGTCTGTCTGCTGGTTTAAACTACTTAAAGAGTACTGGAAACAAGAGGATCATAGCCAACAGGAAAAATGGATTATCCTTTTACTCACATGTAAAACATAATTATGTTTTGCTATAAATAAAATCAGATGACCAGAAAAAAAATAAGATGAAAAGGGGGCATGCAGAGGAATATACTAATACATTTTGTGGTGTTTTAAATCAGAAAAGGTTCAACAGCTGGCAAGTAGGAATACAGATTGTTGTTGCTATTGTTACATGCTGTTGAGTTAGTGTCTGACTCAATGACCATATGTACAACAGGTGAAACAGTATTGTTGGTGCTTCTCTGCTATTTATAGGGTTTTTAGTCACTGATTTCTTTTTTTGTGTGTGTGGAGTGGGGGGGGGGGTGGGTTGCGGGGTCCTTCTCCCAAGCCTAGAGCACTTGGTGTTCCCAGGTAGTCTCCCATCCAAGTACTAATCAGGCCCAACCCTGCTTAGCTTCTGAGATCTGACAGGATTGGACATCACAGTGGTACAACTGCAGGCTAGGAATACATATTAAATCCATATAAAATAAAAATATTAAAGTTACATCAGATGCAAAAGTGACAAAATTCTTCATCATCAAAACATTTGAGTAGCTGGGCATGGTAGCACATGCCTGTAATCCCAGCTCTTGGGAGGCTGAGGTAGGAGGACTGCAAGTTTGAGGCCAGACAGAGCTACATAGCAAGACCCTGTGTCAAAACAAAACAAAGCTTGTATTCATTCACTTAAAATGATGTTCTCCAATTCCATCCATTTTGCTGAAAGACATTATTTTATTTTTTAATTGTTGAGTAGTATTCCATTGTGTATATGTGCCATAATTTTTTTATCCATTCTTCTGTTGATGGGCACCTTGGTTGGTACTATATCCTTGCTATTGTGAAAAGTGCTGCATTGAATATGGAGATGCAGGTGTCTCTGTGGCATGATAACTTGTCTCCCTTTGAGTATATTCCCAGTAGTGGTATAACTGGGTTGTATGGCAGTTCTATTTTTAGTTTTCTGAGGTACCTCCAGATTGATTTCCAGATTCAGAGCCCAAAAAGAGAAATACCATATGTTCTCACTCACTTTGTGGGAGCTGAATCACACTTAAAGGAAATAAAAAAATCCTATACATAAATTGATATATAAAAAATTCACAATTTAACTTAGCATAGAAGGGACAATATAAGGAGTAGAAAGAAGGAAGGAGAGATCTAGCAGAGGGAAGCAAAAATTGGAGAAAATGGGATGGGGAGGAGGGTCAATGAGGAGGGGTGAAGGGAGAGAGGTCAAGCTCAATGTAAACAGCACAACTTCATGAGTATGTTGGAAAAATAGGGCAATATAACCCAAATAAGTGTCAGAGTTTTACTACATACTAGCCATACAGCTCCTCAAACTTTGTGGGTCAATAAAAGGTATTGCTAGAAGTGATGTACAGGGTGCATAATGGAAAAAGCCAATGCTGTATTACTCTGTACCCCATCATCATTTACTAATAAAGGAAAAAAAGCAAAAATTTGAATAAGATTAATGAGATTACTCTTACCAGAAAGTGATTACTAATCTGTTCTCATGACCATGTTTGCTCTTACTTAAGCCCACTTCAGTATCAGAAGATCAAACTTTTCAGTTTTTGTTAACTCTCATAAAAATGTTCAACTTTGTTCTTTCTAATTTCTGAACACTTCCCTCAGCTACTTTCTCCTTTCATAGCAGTCAGGTCCTCCTTGCTTTCTTAGGCTGTTGCAATGTTTTCTTCACCACCCCTCTGATCTCCCCACCCACTTTAATCTCTAGATCACTCTCCTAACCTGCCCCCACATGTCACCACTAGAAGCCAAACATTTGATTGTTCATCATTTTTGGTAACTGCTCCTTATCCATCAGATAAGTACACAAACAGTAATGTATTATTGGTTCTAGCCTCACTTTCCTAGTCTTTAACTTGCTACATGTACACATGGCCCTCTCACTCCTTGTTCTAGCTAGACTGGGCTGCTTCCCTTTCTACCACACTACTTTATGTTTTCTGTGCTTTGCAGTTTTAGTTATCATTTTGCTTCTGCCTAGAATTTTTATCTTACCCAACTCTAGCTGCCAAAAGTTCATCCTTCCTTCTTGGTTCAGATGTTACTTTTCCCTATGGTTTTTCCTGATTCCTTCAGTTAAAAAGAAAAAAAAAAATTCCCCCTTCCATGTTTCTGTAGCACTGAGAGCACTCTTACTCTACATAAAATATAGATAGTTCTGAGTAAATTTAGACCCTCTGTTTGATTTCGAGCCAGGCAAGAACCATCTATTATTTTGCTTAGACTAATTCACAGGGCTGAGTAAAGTGCCCTGAACATTGATATTGATCTATTGATCCAGAAGTTCTAGTGATTCAGTTCAATGTAATCATCTGATTTATTTTTCAAAAAACCAGTTTTATCACTGCAAATGCTAGTAGATTCAATCTATCAAATATGCTCTAGCTTCTATCTTGGCTTTTAAAATTTTCAGAAGAAAAAAACAAACTGATTCATTAGTAAAATAGTATAATTTTTAAAGTTAGGTTGAACGATATTTTTAGAGCTCACATTCCAAAAGTTACAAAATGCCAGGCTATATGAACCATAACTTCTGATTTGAAATAGGACATTTTTATCATGATTCAGAAGACAATTTCATTGGGATGGGATAGTGTCTTGAGAAAAAGAAAATGAATATATTTTAGTATCCAGTTTCTTTCTTTCTTTAATAAATTCTGACAGTGATTCTACCATTGAGCTACATCACCAGCCCCTGATAACAGCTCTACACAGGCCCACAATAGAGACAGGAAATCTAGTGGAGAACACAAGTAAGTATAGTCTCTGCCCACCTGCAGTGTAATAAGGGGGAAAGGCATACCTCAATAGCTGTGTAATTAACTCAGGTAACCCCCTATTGTAAACATACAATATGGAAAATTTTGCAAGCTGAGGTCCTTGTTACTACGAATGATCTATTCAGAGGGGGGAGCAAGCCTTCCCCATAGGAGGTGATAAGTAGGGGATAGAACTGAACTTTTTGTTGCTGTTATTGTTGTTAGGTGCCATCAAGTCGTGTCCGACACATAGTGACCCTCACAGGGTTTTCAATGGCTGATTGCTTTCGGGATTGCCTCAGGAATGGGTTGCCAAGTCCTTTTCTTTTTGTGGTCCCATTTTTTGCGGTGCTGGGAATCAAACCTGGGACCTCAGAGACTACAGAGCAGTGCTCTATCAACTAAGCTAAATCTCAGGCCAGAAGTGACCATAGAAGGATAAAGTTGAGCAAAATAGTCAGAAGATAAGGAAAAATGTTTAAGCCAGAAAGAAATATAAACACCTGGTAAGAGAAGTAAACTCTGAAGGAAACAAAAGGCCGTGAATGGAGCAGGGTACAGAGGATAGTAGATGGGAGGTATCTATCCGTGGAGGATCACAAGGCCCTATTAAGATTTTGGTCTTTATTCTATGAGCAAAAGGAGACCTCTAGCATATTTTAGGTCAAAAGAGGTTGGACTGGGTTGAGAAAGTGAGGACAATCTAATTTGCATTTCAGGAAATGACTGCCAAAGTTCGTCCATCATTAGATTTTTAAAAATGGAGTGGACAGTGACTTGAGATCCAGGATATCCATCTCTGTTGCAGCCAGAGGAATAATTGGCCCTAAAAAAGCCCTTAAAAGAGCCTCCTTCTTCTACTTGGACTTAATTCAAGCTCTTGAACCCTGGCTTTTACAACCCTCTGTGATCTGCCCCAACTCTCACAGACCCATTCTCCCCTGTTTACCCAATTCACTGCAGGCTTCCCACATGTACTTCCCATACCTCCACAATTACCTACCAAGACTGTGCAGACTCTCCCAGCATTTCCTGTCACCAAGACATATTTATCTTTTAGGTTCAGCTTGATCTTATTTACTCATGTTTTACTTTTCTCCTTCTCTACCAATGCCTATAACTAATGCCAGGAAAATAAATCCCAGAATCACATAATTTCACATGATCCTATCTTATTCTTTTGTGTACCTATCTGTTATCTTCCCAGCATGCTTATCTCCTCAAGGAAGGGGCTAAGTCATGGACTACTTTATCATATGTTGCAGTTGTTAGCATGTTTCTATAAAAATGGTAGGTACTCAAGGCATACTTCTTGACTGAATGCTTACAGACCTCTATTGTTTCTAGAAGGTAGGTGAGGAGAATTTGACAGCAAAGACAGAAATAATTGGGAAGATTTTTATGAAGAAGTTAAATGCTGTTGACAGTTAACATGAACAAAGTATAAGAATAGAAATGTTGTTGTTGTTGTTGGTTGTTGTTAGATACTGGTCGAGTCAGGTCTAACTCATAGCGACCTTATGTACAACAGAATGAGACACTTACTGACACTGTGCCATGCACCACACTATGTCAGTACTTTTCTGCTATTCATAGGGTTTTCAATGGCTGACTATTTCAGGAGGAATAGAAATGGGAAACCAAAAAATGTACTTTGGATAAGAAAGTTTAACACATAACTTTCATCTGTATTTCTAAATTTTTTATTTTTTACATAATTTCAGACTTACATAAAATTGTCAAAAAAAAGGGGGGGGGTGAGGATGCAGGTCACTGGCAGAGTACTTTCCTGACATGGGTTTGAGCCCTAGCACCACAAAAGAAAAAGGAAAAAAGAAAAGAAAAGTTTTTTTCTGGCTGTTGTGGCGCACAACTGTAATTATGCCAGCTACTTGGGAGGCTAAGGTAGGAAGATCACAGGTTTGAGGGCAAAGGCAGCCTGAGCAATTTAGTCAGACCACGTCTCAAAATAAAAATGAAAAACAAGCTGGGAGTGCAACTTAATGGTACAGCACTTGCCTAGTGCAAGGCTCTGAATTCGATCCCCAATACTGCAAAAAGAAAAATCTGGAAGCCCAGGTCTGCCCTTAACCCAGCTTGCCAGTTGAGATTATACAAATATCTGGGTTTTCCTCAAACTTTGACCCACTAATTTTAGCATCGAAAGTGGACTGCAAAAATTTTATTTTCCTAATGATGATTTTCTATTTTTCTCATCCATTCTACGTTCTTTAACTGAAATTCTTTTATAAAGAGTCTACCTCCTTCTCTTTTTCTTTTTCGCCATCAAAGAAAGAAGCTACAATGAGAACTACTCCTAAAAAATTGTAGTATGCTTCTCAATGAGGCATCTTGATACAGTTTAAATTTGGACTCAGAAATTCCCCACTACTAAAATCACCACTCAGCCGTGGTCAGATGGAATGCTCTCAGATGACAAGATAAGGTCTCTTAAGTTGCTTTGTGGGTGACAATCATGCTGTGGTACACACAGGGGCTTAATCAATGTTTACAGATGATATCTGACAAGTAGGCATTGGGCTTGAAATGCAAATTAAGTAGCAGAGAAGTATTTTGAATTAATGTGTAACATTTCGGTGACCTTTCTCAGGTATAATCACTTGGAGAGGCAAATGATATAATTTCCTTCATGCTACAATTCTAATAATGGGCTTATGTGTGAAAATAGGCTTTTAATCTTTTGCTCAGATTTAGTGCCTGTACCATATTTACGTTTGTTGGATTAAGAAATAACTGAATAAGTCAAACATTTGTTCTTTCTATAAAGTAATACATAGTAACGTATGGCATCTAAATTTTCAATATACACTTAACTACATCTTCACCAAACAACCATTCTGAGGTGGAGAAAGCTTTTATTGTCCTCATTTTACAATGAAAAATCAAATACAGATGAGAAATCAAGTATAGCAAAATGACTTGCCTGAATTTAAGCTTTTTCTTCCTTCTACTGGGCCATTATATGAGTTTTCCATTACTTTTATCCTCTACCTCATTGATTCAACAATTTTAATGAGCAGCCTCCATAACAATTCAATTTATCTTCAAGTATTTGCACCTATGATAGAATTATGCTTCTTTGCTGACCCATGTCACGCAGAAGATCAGGATGGTTTTATTCAACACTAGGAATAGGGAACCAGTATTCCAGCCTCCTCTGGCACTTGTAAGTGCCCTTTGTCATTGGTGGGGACATATTTGCACACACACCTCTTTTACCTAAGGATGGTATTCTAATTGCAGTTACGATTTATTCTCACCTTGATGGAGGGAGACAATTGTTAGCCTGCTCCTGAGGTATGGTATTCTGAAGTGCTCACAAGAATGAACAATTGGCCATTGATCAATGCTGACCCTGGTACATCCTCAGTCTCAGCCTCTTTTTCATCAGTTCCCTTCTGACTTAGAGTATAGCAGGAAGAGTGTATTAGGGGACATTTGCCTCTTACTCTTTGTGTTTTATCTGAAATATTTTTATTTACCAAAAGCCTTTCTTTTCCTTCTGGGTATAAGCTTTGAAACTCAAAGTTAAACTGGGCGTGGTGTCATATATCTGTAATCCCAGCACTCAGGAGCCTGACAGGCAAGGATTGAGAGTTCAAGTCTAGCCTGCCGCTACCTAGAGAGTTCTAGGCCATGAGTTCTATAGTGAGATCTATACAAAAAAGAAACTGGAAAGTTAAGACTTCTCCCCATACTCTTTTCAGTTTCTATTGTCATTTTTTTTAATGTGAGGAAATAAGAACAGGATAATCTAGCTGCATAGTCAGAAGGGCCAAAAAGGAAGGGGAGAATTATTACTATTTCAGAAGCATTAAATTTCTACACACTACTACCTGTTAATTTTCTGAATGGTGATCCAAGAAAAATGACAACAAAAGAGAATAGATTACCTTTTGGTTTTGACAGAATTTTATAATCTTCAAGGAAAAGTTTGGGAAGGAAATAATTATATGTATATAGAAAACAAAGCAAATAAAATGTAAGGTGTTTCATAATTATAGGAATAAAAAAGTTGTATGACAGGATATATCATTATAATATCCTATGTAACTCAGCTATGAACATTTATAGAATAATATTAAACTCTGAATATTAATTAAGCCAAAGTTATGACAGTCATAAAGTGACAGGCTGAGAGGTGTTTGTTGGTGAAGGAAGAAACAAAAAGCAAAGGAAGAAAAGTATAAACATCCTCTAGATGAACATCAGGAGATACTATTTAAAATGGAAAAACCAAGAAGTATCAACATATGCATATTATTTTCCAAGTTATAAGTCACAGGCAAAACTGCTGGAGGAGTAGAATAAGGTTATCCCAGAGACAAGAGAGAAGAGAGTCACAAGGCCAGGGACTTCTGTTTTTCTGAATAAATTTTGCAATTGTTTAAACTGTGCACATTTGTACCTCAATAAAAATAAAAACTAATTTAAGTGTGCCACAGTTGAGCTCAGTTGATAGAGTGCTTGCTCTGTGCCCTGTGAGGCCCTAGGTTCAATCCCCAGCACTGCAAAAATGGGAGAAGGACCTGGCAGCCCACTCCAGAAACAATCAATCAGCCATTGAAAACCCTATGAGTAGCAGAGAAACATTGACATAGTGCCAGGCTTGGCACAGTGTTGGGAGTGTTTCATTCAGTTGTACATAGGGTCTCTATGAGATGGACCTGACTGGATGGCACCTAACAACAACAATTTAAAAGTATTCAAAGGTAAACTGAATAACTGGTGACTCCTATAAAGCCTGAGTGAGTTAGTTATAGTTTGCAGGATTCTTTCTCTCTCTCTCTCTCTCTCTCTCTTTCTTTCTTTCTTTATTTATTTATTTCTTTTTCTTTTTTTGGCAGTACTAGGAGGTTGAACTCAGGGCCTTGCACACTCTAGGCAAGTACTCAACCAATGAGCTACATCCCAGTTCCTGTTTTACTTTTTTCAGTTTGTTCCTAAATTGCATAGGTGGCCTCTGGCCTTGAACTTGCAATCTTCCTACCTCTACCTCCTGAGTCGCTGGGATTACAAGCATGCATCACAGAACCTGGCAGTTTGCAGTCTCTTAATCTATCACTTTCTTAAAACAAGTGTAAAATATGTATTTAAAATAAATTTGAAAAGCAGACAAAGGTATAATTTGGAAAGTTAAAGGCTCTGAAATTACATGACTCAGACAAAGCCAGTGTAGACAGTTTAATGTATAATTTCTGCAAAATGTATGTATTTACAAAAAATGCAACCAAATGATACAAGCTACTTTGTACTTCTTTTTCCTTGAATATGTCCTGGACATCATTTCATGTGCATATATATGAAGTAACCGATTTTTAATTGAGTATATAGTGTTTTGTTAGTATTGATATATATCTAGTAGATGATATAAATATTCTACTGTATGATTATTACATTTTCTATTTCCTGTTTACCCCAATTTTGCAACAATATTTCTACAACTATTCTAGATAGATAGATACATGGATAGACACATAGATAGATTTGTACAATTCTAAGAGTATTTCAGGAGTATAAATTTTTAAGATGCAAATAATAGCTCAAAAAGGGATAGGCCCTTGATATGTTAGAGAATATTATTAAATGGTCCAAAAATATTGTGGCTTTATGTATTCCCACCAACATTGGCTATGAGTACCAAATATACTTACGCTACTAGCTCTTACCTGGACATTAGTAGAAAATTAGGTATTTGCAAAGAATTTTACATATGGTGGCATGGACTGAAATGTGAAACTCCAAAATTCATATGTTCAAGTCCAAAGCCCAAAATGACTATGTTTGGAGTTTAGGACTGGAAGGAAGTGATAAATGTTAAATAAGATCATAAGAGTAGGGCCATAATCTGATAGGACTGAGGAGTTCTTATTAAAAAGTAAGCATTGAAAAATAAATTAAAGAGCCCCAGTACATCTTATCTTTAACTTTTGTAAACCATATTTTATGGATGACTTTTCAGTTTTCCCAAACGACCAGTGTATTTTAATATTTTGACTACATAGGTATTCATTTTTGTTTGGCAGATGTAACCTAACCAACTACTATTATATTTGGTACTAAGGGATATAGCTTTCAATAAAGTTATTGAAATGCAGAAGAAGAAGAAGGAGAAGAGACAGGGGTTCTCCATCTCCCCTGTGGGAAGATAAGAGAAGGCACCTATCTCCAAGCCGGGAGGAGAGCACCCACCAGAAACTGGCTTTGACAGGCACTGGTCTGGGACCCCTAATCTCTAGAACTGTGAGCAGAAATTTTTCTTAGTTAAGCCATGCAGTCTGTGGAATTTTGTTATGGCAGCCCAACTAGGTGATTCCATTTATTATCAAACTCCTATCACTATAGTCAAGTACCACTATTTCCAATTTACAGATGAGAACATGAAAGCACCAACAACTTGCTCAAATCAAATCCTGTGGATTTTATGTGCAGATGACAGAGACAGAATACTGCTGCTGGCTTACAATAAGAGTTCTTTTCACTATGGAAGAATAGTCTCCTTTATTATAATCCCAACTCCTTTATTAACTTCTACTATAGAAAATATAATGACATGAAATGATTGAGTTGGAAAAGTCTTTGGAGATTATCTAGTCTAGCCTTAAAAGTAAGGCCTTGAAAGATGAAGTAATTGGCCCAAGTTCACACAGCTAGTTAATGGAATAACTGAGATTGAAATCCAATTTTATTTGAGTCTCATGTTCTTTAATTTTGAAAGATTCATATTTCAGACCTATATTTTTTAAAGTATGAATTATTCCTACCCGAGGCAAACTCTATAAGTATGGTTACTTTTTAGGTGACAAACTTTATCTTACAAAATAGAAGTTTCCCTTTAAAATCCTAATTGGATTTATTTTCTGATGCCCTTTGATAAAGTGGTGTAGCACATAAATGGCGAATGTGTGTTTCAATCTTTTCTTTAAGTATGTTCAAGCCTAATTCTTTTATATATGACTCTATTACAAGACTTAGTTCATTCAGGGACTGAGGGCTTCCACATCTCTCATTTCTATGCTAATTAAGATGTTTTTTTCAGTCTTTGGGATTGTGTAACAGGAGATTAGAGTTGTATCTGCTTCCTGTATATCAGCAAAATGGATCATACTTCTGCCAGGAGACTCCCGTTAGTGTCATAAATCTTAGAAATACTATATCTATTCTGAGGATGAAGAGTGGTATTCAGAAAGCAGTATAGTAATTTTTGCTGACAGTTACTTTACCAGGAAAGAAAAACGAAAGGTCTTCAGGGGCAAACCACACACTATTATTAGCATTAACAAAGTAAGAGATGCCTTTTGAAAAGAGACATTGCTTTTTCAAAATTAATTTAGGCATTTAGTGTCCCAGAATATGAGAATCAAATTACAAATGGCAGAGAAACTATTTTCTACCTCCCTGCAATAGTGCACATTCAGTACCTGGGTGATTTAAAAAACATTTTTTAAACAACAAAGGGAACTTAAGTCAATAAACAATGTATTAATGACACCATGTAAATTTGTTATTTTCCTATAAAACTGTTTATTTAGCAGAATATATAATACTCAACTGTGGTTATTAGTAGAGAAACTAAAGAGTGAAATGGATTCACTGAATGTTTCCAAGATTTAGGTGAACCTTTGACTAGAAACAGCTTGAAGAAATCTGATTAGTGATTTTTTTCTAGTGTTCAAAGAAATGATAAGGTTCTTAAATTATCTTACAATTCTAAAAGTATTTATTCAATTAAGTATAGGTTGTATCAAGGAAACAGTATCGATAGGAAGCTGATTGTCAACTATTTTATTTAAAATGCATTGTCTCCTCCTCTTCTCAGAGAAGAGTACAAGAGAAAAAAAAAGCAGCAGGAAGCAGACTGTGAGAGAAAGTGAAAAATGGCAAGCCTCTCTGCACTGCAGAATCACGGGAGGAGTTTCTACAAAGCGCAGGTGCCCATACTCCACCCTGAGATTCTGATTCTACTGGTCTGGGTAGGAGGCAGGCATGATTCTCATGCTTAGCTTAGGTTGAAAAACACTATGATAAGAGAATGAAGAGGGTGACATGAGAGCAGATGAGGTATCTCAGTGGCTTGAGAAGTTTTGCGGAAATGGACAGTCCTATAACCTGAAGGCTGGCATTCTAGGTACCTGCTCCACTATCCTCAGTGACAGTAACTGTTAGTCTCTTGGCAAGGAAACAGTCTGAAATGTCTCCTGTTTTTGTGTGTGTTTGAGCAAGTCACTTAACATTTGGTACTTCAACTTCTTTAGGTGTTGTGTGAGGACGATTGGACTGTCTCATAAAGTTGTCATTAGGATGAACTCAGATAATCCAAATAAAATGTTTAGCTCATTGCCTAGAACATAATTAAATTCCTGGGATGGTAATGTTATCTAGTCACTCCAATGGGAAAAAAATCATGGGAGCATTTATTTGTCTTTTAAGCACTTACTGAGATATTTACCAACCAACCAACAAACACACTCCCACAAAGAAAAACTCAAAATTTTTTTGAAAGGAAAATGAGTGTAATAATGAAGCCTTCATCCCAACTGCACTCAGATTGCAACAAAATACCCTAGTCATGCTAGAACCTGCCTGCAGGTATGTGAGAGCTTGCGTGTTTAGTAACAGGCATTTGAATTATAGGAAAGACAGAGAGAAGCTGGAATAAATGTGCCTGGTTGGTGTCACTGTTGTTATTGTTTAAATGGAAATATCTGGAGAAGATCTAATGGCTGAAAGGAAAGAGCAAAAGAAAAGAAAAGAGAAAAAAAAAAAGAAAGGAGAGGGAGCATTGCAGAGGAAGGAGAGGTAGCTGATGAATGGAGAAGGAAACTTGCAGATCAGTTTGGGATGGAGCAGAGCAAGGTCCTCCAGTGAAGTGGAAGGAAATTGCATTAGGAAGCTGCAAAATCAGTTCAATCTGTGGCATGGCAGGAAAAGGAGTGATTTCTCCCTCCTTGGTCCTTATTTTCTCTGTGAAATATGAGCTGTGGTCATCTGGGGAGGTTAGGGGGAAGAGAGAAAGAGAGCAAGAGGCAAGCAGCCAGGGTTTTAAATAGCTACTGGGGAAGTCTCAAGAGCTCCAAAGTATCCCTTACTGCAATAAGTCATTTAGATGGTACTCCTGATTTGTCTTCTTGGCAGATTCTTGAAAATTTGCAGGCATTGGGAGATAATTAGTTTTCCAAATAGATCCCACTCTGGGAGGACCAATATTATACTCTTTTAAGGCAAGCTTCTTAAAATAGCAATAAAACATTGTGCCATCTAACCATAAAGAAGAGACCACATAAAATCCTCTCCCTTCACTGAAAAGGAAGATCTTCTCTTCTAAAACTATGCTGCAAATATAGTCCTTTCCAATACATTACAAGTCCTTACATTTAAGCTCCAACTACATTTTGGTAGGGCAAGCAGAAGTTGTAAGCTGCTGGTTTTACTGAGATTTTTATTTCTATTTCCAAACAGTTAACTTTGGGTTTTGTTGTTAAGGAGGGGGCGAGGTACATAGGAAATATAAAAATAGCAATGTCAATATGTAAATATATATGCCAAAAGCCAACCACCTTTCCTATTTCTCTAACTTAACCTTTAGCCAAAAAAGTATGCTCCATGTAGTTTGAGATAATGAATAAATAGGTCAAAGAGCAGAGGAAAGATAATAAAAAGAGAAGCATAAAAACAATTGAGATGAGGAAGGCACTGGAGCAAACCACTTTGCAGATGGAATTTATGCTGAAGGCCATATACAGGCCAGAACTTGAAATATAGTTAAAAGCTCAAAATGTACAGTGATAAGAAAAACATAGCAAAGGCCAAGAAAGAGCTCTTTGGGGGTCTAATCACAACTGCCTGAAGGGATTAGAGCTCTAACAAACACAGCAAAAGTCAAAAGCAAAATGAAGTTGCTTGCCTCCAAAATGGAATCAGTGACTCATGATCTGCAAAAATAATTGTAACAGTGAAAGAATAACAATTACTTTTTATTAATCAGCACCCAGTGTCTCTATAATA
Source organism: Pedetes capensis (assembly GCA_007922755.1). NCBI lineage: Eukaryota > Metazoa > Chordata > Mammalia > Rodentia > Pedetidae > Pedetes > Pedetes capensis. Next base: position 13,087 of record VMDO01029111.1, read on the forward strand.
TTCATTGATATATTTCATGTCAAAATATAATTCAACTCATTTCAATAAAACAATTTAAATGATGTGAGTTCAGATCATGAAAATATGTGGGTATACATACACATATAACTGTTGTTGTTAGGTACCATGGAATCAGGTCCGACTCATAGCTACCCTATATATTCATAAGTTTTTCAATGGCTGATTGTTTTGTGATGGCTTCAGGAGTGGGCTGCCATGTCTTTCTCCCATTTTTGTGGTGCTGGGGATGGAACCCACAGCCTCAGAAAGCGCAGAGCAGCACTCTATTAACTGAGCTAAAACCTAGCCCCATACACATGAATGGTGTTGTTGTTGTTAGGTGACATCTAGTCAGGTCCAACTTATAGTGATTTTCATAGGGTTTTCAATGGCTGATTGTTTTGGGATTGCTTTGGGAGTGGATTGAGACATCCTTCTGCCATTTTTGCACTGCTGGAGATGGAACCCAGGGCCTTAGAGAGCACAAAGCATTACTTTTCCAACTGAGCTAAACCTTAGTTTACATATAAATGCTATTAGGTGCTGTCGAGTCAGTATTTGACTCATAGCAACCCTCATAGGGTTTTTTTTTATTAGAAATTTTTAATGTACATCATAATGTGATTCATTTTGACATGCATTTCATTGTGACAATTTTCATATATGCAATTTGATAAACATTATTCAAATAGGTTACCCCTTACCCTCCCCTACGTTTCCCCCCTCCCCCCCTTCCCATCTAAGTTTCCCATCCAAGTCTTCTCTATCTTTTACTATGTAGTATTTTTCTATATGTCCTTGGGTTCCATTTCTGTTTAAGATAGAAACTTTTCCTGTAGTGGTCTTTGTTTTTATCTTGTTAGAACAATTACATGCGATTTCTACTCCATTTATATTGACCTCATTCTTATCTTCCCTCCCCCCCTTTTATTATGATCTGATCTTTGAGTAGGATATTTCCTTCTTGTAATTTTGAATCAGCTCCCTCATATGAGTGAGAACATGTGTTGTTTCTCTTTCTGAGCTTGTGTTCGTTCACTTAAAATAATTTTCTCTAATGGCAGATTGCTTTGGTGTTTCCTTGGGAGTGGGTTGCCAGGTCCTTCTCCCATTTTTGCGGTGCTGGGAATTGAACTCAGGACCTCAGAGAGTGTAGCGCAGCGCTCTACCAACTAAGCTAAATCCCAGCCCCATACATATAAATAGAAGGTATCGATCCTTTCCCTTTTTATTTTTTAACATTTCATTCAAAAGACCTATAGACAATAATTTGTACTAGATTGTATTACAGTTCAAAAATATGGGCTGCCACTCCCTGCAACAGGACTATACATTCTCACACCTTTATGTCAGCTTTGGCCATATGACCTGCTCTGTCCAATGAAATGTGAACAAAAGTACCATGTGACTGTGCAGAAAGGAGTTAGCCTAACAGGATGGAGTCTTCTAGGCTTGGAAAAGCCTATACCCACAGCTGGCCTTTAACTGGGGTTGGGGAACTTGGATTTCAGGAAGGTTCCCACCATTCCCTAAGAAGAGTGGCTCATGGCATCTAGACTGTGCAAACAATAGGACTGATGCTGAGTACATGATTCCTTCTGAGAGTCCAGGATCTGGGTATGCACTAGGCAGAGATGTCTACATGTCTACGTGCCAGTAAAAACCTAGGATACTGATTCCTTCATGAACTTCCCTAGACAATAATACTTCATGTGTTTTCACAATTTGACACTGAAGATATTAAGCACATCCTGTGTAACTCTACTTGCAGAGGACTCTTGGAAACTTATGTTTGGTTCTGTCCAGACCTTGCCCTATGTTCCCTTTCCCTTTCTTGATTTTTCTTTATAATGAATAACCTCATTAAAGTGATGAACAGTAAAGATTTTACATTGAAGACGTAGGACTGACTCATGCCTTCATATTTTTAGTTGCATCATATGCTTGTGAAAGCAGAACAGTGAATAAGGGAGAAAGGGGAAAAGTTGATGCTTTTGAATTATAGTGTTGGAGATGAATATTGAATCTACCATAGACTGCCAAAAGAACCAAAAGATCCAAGTGCAACCATACTGCTCCAGAAGCAAGGATGTCTAGACTACGTCTTACGTATTTTGGACATCTAGTGAGGAGGGAGCAATACCTGGAGAAGGACATAATATTTGAGAAAGATTATGTCAGCGAAAAGCAGGTCAGTGAAAAAAAGGAAAATCCTGAACTAGATGGACTGACACAGTGTCTGCAACAAGGAGTTTAGCATAGAAAAGGTTGTGTGCATGTAATGATGTTGGGGAAGGTTTCAATCTGTTGTGTGTAGGGTCGCTATGAGTCAGATCTGAATCAATGACACTTAACAACAACAACAACAGCAGCATGTGCTCTTGAGTCTTGTGAGTTCAGTTACTGAATGCCCAAACCTAAGGGTGATCTAGGGCATCCTAGATACTATGTCACTTCTAAGAAATATTTCATTACTCTTTCTCCTCTGTCATGACAAAGTATCACTGTTTCAGATACAGGTGCTCTGCCTTTTGGATCCTGGTATGAGGATGATATGATAGAGCCAAATTCAACCTGCAGGAGACAACTATGAGCAAAAGAGAAAACCTCAGAAATTGTGAGCCCTTAAGATTTGGAGTTTCGGTTACCATAGCAAAACCACTTCAGCCTGATACATAATCCCAGTGATTCATTTGCATAGTTCTTTTGTGCTCCCAAAAGCTTTCCTCAAAACATTTACTTTGACTTTCCCAAAATTATGGAAAGTAGAGTCTGGATGATGACATTTCTATTATAAAGTCTAGCTAGGACTTTGCTCTGTTCCTTAATACTATGCGACATTCAATAAATAAATCCCTTCTCAATCTGACATGTAGTCCTATGGTGGTGCTGATGCAAGAAGCAGATAAATAGCAAACAAGTCACTGAAATTTGGAGCAGTCACAGTTATAACTTTCTATTTGAGATATTTATTACTGTTTATTATTTTTTGTTTGGGTGTTTATTTCCCTTCAAGAGACATAATGCCCAGGCCTCCAGTTGTCCATCAATCTTTGATCTGCTCTGTTGGACGACACTGTCTTTGAGGTGATCTCATGGGGCCACCAAATTAGGAATGATTTATGACACATAGGCTCTATTTTATATCATATATAATTAAATATAGCCTACAGATCTGGTGAAACTCAATTTATTATGTTTCTAAATTGAGTTTCACTAGATCTGTAGGCTATATTTGTATATTATGTTTCTATCTCTAATTAATAAATTAGCCCAAAACATATTGGTTTAGAACAATAATCATTTTAGTTGAAGTGAATTATACCTCTGTATCCCATCAGTATGTCAAATTAAAACACAAATAAAAAAAGAAGAATCATTCATAATCTACAATTTCATCGTGCTGAGTATTTGGGGAGAGTTTAGCTGAGGGGTATTGGTTCAGAACTTTTAATCTGTTTGTAGTCAGGATTCTAGCAGCCAACCCTGCAGTAATCCTCAGGCTTGACCAGAGTGGGAGGATCAGCTTTCAGGTGGATCCCTGGCGTAACTGGCAAGTAAGGGTCTCTTGTAGAGTCTCAAGTCACTACCATATGTGTGGTGCCACATGGCTACCAAGTATCTTCATAACCTGACAACTGGCTTCCACTAAATGACTAATCCAAAGGAAAGCAAGGAGGAAGCCACAACCCTTTCTATCACGCCATCCCAGAAATCATATGTCATCACTACTATCATTAGAAATGTATCAGTAAGTATACTTTATACTCAAAAAAGGAAAGATCAGACCACCTTTTGAAAAAAGGAGTATCAAAGAATCAGTGAACATATTTTAAAGCCATTGTAAGTAATTGTTATTGCTATTCAATATGTCCAGCTCTCCCTGGATACTTCCTGACCCCTTCACATTTGGATGGTGCCATGTAACTATATCTGGTTAAGAACTGTGAGTGCACTATCCAAAAACTATTTCTGGAAAATTGGCTATTTGTATGGGAATAGACAAGATATCCATACTCCATGTCATTTATGGAAATAAATGCAAATGAATTAAAGAAAAGGCAGTAGTAGAGAAAAATTCCAGGAAACTATATGACTCTAGAGAAGGTAAGACTTTCCTTTAAAAAGACACTAAAAATATAAACTACAATGAGATACCATTTCACTTATCACATTGACAAGGAACAACAACAATAATAATAAATCTAGAAGCACAAATTCTTAACCAGGTGGCAATTGCTTATGTGAGTGCAAATTTGTACAAGCACTCTGAAGAGCAATAGAACACAAAAAACCCTACAATATAAATAGTATATGAACCAGAAATTCCACTTAGAGTTCCATGTTCTTTATGTTGGAAAAGCAAAAGGTATATGTATATAAGGAGATAGATATAAGGATTCTCACCACAGAACTGTTCAGTATAATTGTTATTGTTGTTAGGTGCCATAGAGTCAGTATCTGACTCATAGCAACCCTATGTACAACAGGCGAAACACTATTGTCTGTGCTTCTCTGCTACTCATAGGGTTTTCAATGATGGCAGATTGATTTTTGGAAGTGGGTTGTTGGGTCCTTCTCCAAGTTTAGAATAATGGTAACCTGGAAACTATCATCTCTCAATTGTGGTTCATTCATATAATGGAATAATATACAGCAGTTAAAAGGAATACAGTAATTCTGGATTTACTAACATGGGCAAATCTCAAAAATCAATAATGAGTTAAAAGCAGTTTGCAATCTGACATGTAGAAGATGATATATTTTTATTTTTAAAGCATACAAAACCATTTAGTATTATTAATACATTTTATGAAAAGATAAGAAAAACCTGTGTGCATTTCAAGGTCAAGGTTATTTCTGCTGAAAAACAAATAGGAAAAAGGGTTGAGAGCTGCAAGAGGGGTATCAGGCATATTTGTTTCTATATTTTAAAAAGAGATTTGAAGCAAATATTGCAAGATGTTACCATGTGCTTAATACTGTTAGTGAATATATGTAATTGTTATTTTCTTTACTTTTCAGTGTATTTGGAAAATTTCAAAGTTGAATTTTAAAGTTAATTTCTTAAAACTTTGTTTTAAGAAAATTGCTTTACTAAATTATCTAAAGTTCTTTTTATATTAAAATCTGTGAAGCTAATGGGGAGAGGGCCAATCCCTAAATTCTGGTGAGTGATTCATATAATTGGGAGCTCTTTTATAAGAGTTTAAGTTAGCAAGTCCTCTTGGAATAATTGTGCATATGATATGCTAAAACTACAGTCCTTGTAGCAGGGCTAGCTGATATATGTGGCCAGAAAGGTTCCAGGAAACTAAAAGTTCTTTCTTTCTGTAATAAAATAGGGCCATGGTTTCCATTCTGGAAAATACCATCAAATCATTTATCTGAATCCCCTCAAAAGAACCAAAATGATTTGCATTCTACTGAGAGTTTCTATGATGTCAAATTAGATGATAGAATTTAAAGTCTCTGTTTCAAAAGAGATAAATTCAACTCCCTCTTTCCCACAAAACCAATCGAATCACATTTAAATTTATTGTGAATAAAAAATACACACAAATCTCCTTCATTCCTGATTTCCCAAAGAAAGCTTCTGAGAGTGAAAAGCATACGAGCTATATTTTATTATAATTGTCGTTTTCTGGACACAGGTGGATTATCAGAAGCTGAGAAATTGCTTTAGTTTTTTTAAAACATTCAACAGTTCTAGTTTTGCTGACAAGAAAGGTCTAACTTGCTCTCAGGAGAAAGTTGTAATCTTGTTATATTTCTAACCACATTTGGGGCTCATAGGCATCCAATCTTTCAGATGCTTATCCTGAATAGATCCTGAATAACTGTAAACTTTGAATGGACTGCCTAAGAGCTAATCTTTTCATCTTTGAACTGGATTCAGTCAATAATAAACAATAAAAAGAAAGCTATCTGTTTGTCAATTATTTTCCCCCATAACAGTGTTAACATGAAAAGTAACACTAATTTAAAGCACAATGTCTCTGCATGGGGTATGATTATGTACATATGAAGCAGTGTGTGTGTGCGGGTGTGGTGTGTAGACTTTTCTCCAAAAAGACTTTCTCCATCCCCAGGCACAGAAGTGCTCTCCCTCAGTGGCACAGGTTTGTAAGGCTCCACAATACAGACTACATTTTGCTCCTGGGTCAAATAACCAGGAAAGAAATTACTAAATTATTCTAGCCATAAATTATTCATTCTAATGAGCCCAAACCCTCACAATCATTCTATAAATCACTTTTCCCCACTCCCCTGTCATTTATCATTCAATAACAAATAAATTACTACTGAGAATCTACTCTGAGCAGATCCTGCACTTGGCGTTTCATAGCCAAGACTGTGGGATCATAAAGCAGCATGTCATTTCCTATTTTCCTTATCAATTAAGCTACAGGAAGACAAGTCTCAGAATTTTTAGTGAAAGACATGATTTAACGTCATAAATTCAGAAAATCTGATTCCTGGTAATACCACTGGTTATAACTCTCCGCACTGTATGCAGTGTACTGCCAGTAACTCAGCAAAATTAGACAGTCAGAGGACAAGAGGAAATTGAAATGATTTGTAACGTGAGAATTCATCACATTTTCAGGGAAAACCACACACCATCATGAAATGAAACCCATCAGAGAGAAAATGCATTCAGTTAGACTGGTTTTCTGAGGACAGATTATAACACCAGTTTGCCTTGTTTTAATCCTCTTCCTCCACTCTCTGCCATCAATCCTCCTGTTATCATGGGTCTTCCATCATTGTCTTGAAATCTCTATAAGAAAAGAGAAAAAGGAACCTTAAAACATTTTTTGGAATATTATTAGATATGGTGGATTATATTTGACCTTCACTTTCTTCCTCTGGGAAGTTTCAACAAAAACTCAAACCTTCACTTACCTCACAGACACACTTTCACTATGGAGTTAAAATTTCCTGGAATGCATTTCTATAGTCCAAGAAAATACAAGTAAAAGTCTGAAAGGTTCAAAATTTTCAAGAAGAAAAATTTTGTTTTAGATCAATTTTGGCTGAGTTCATATGCAGTACATATATGATGGCATTAATTCTCAAAATATCTCCTCACTCATAAACAGAGGGAAGTTGATTATTTTTGCATGTGCTTGTGTGCAATATGCACTTGTATGTATGCATGTTTTTGTGTGTATTTGTGTTTGTGTATACACAGGTATGTGTAGAGAGAGAGAAGAAGAAAGAAAATGAAAGAAACAGAAGCAAACAGCGATAGGAAAACATCAGACAAGAGGGACAAAATTTGAACTAAAAAACAACAGCAAAAATCTGTCATGAGTTAGTATGTAGTAATTAAGGTTTATGGTGGAATTTGTGGAAGGAAAAGAGAGTGAAAGAATTGAGATGACCTCTTTTAAAATAAATGCACTGAACTGAGTAAGAATTGACAGTGTGCCTGGTATGGTGGCACATACCTGTAATTGCAGTGACTGCAGAGGCTGAGGCAGGAGGATGGCGAGTTGGAGACCAGAGGCAGCCTGTGTAACTCAGTGAGATCTTGTCTCAAAATAAACAAATAAAAATTTTTAAAAAATGGACTTGGGGTGCAACCCAGCGATAGAGAATTTGCAAAGTATATGAGAGACTGAGTTTAATTCCTCAGTACTGCAAGAAATACAAAAAGAAAAAGAAAAGGAATTGATAGTGCTTCTTAACCATGGAAACAACTGTAAGACAATCAATAAAGGTATGTTTAGGAATACAGAGTTCTAGGAGGTGCTCATTGTATATGTTCTGAAATGACAGTGTCACCAATACTGTGGAAGTTTTCAGTATATAAACTTCTCATGGTCCAAGGCACTTTAAAATTGTTTTCAGACATACCTGAACCCTTAAAATCATTATCCTTTTGCCCTAATATCAGAATGCTGACATAAAGAAAACCCTAAATCTGCAAATCAATAGGGCACACATGTCCTGGAGGAAAACCAATATAGAGTAAGTAATGATGTAAAAAATTATTAGCCTTCAAGTTTGAGAATGCACTACCATCCAGGCCCAAAAACAAGCTGCCAAGTGAATAACACAAACAGGCTGGCCTTGGGTTATTAATAGAGACCTTCATGTTTTACATGACATGGAAAATATTATACATGTGTATGTGTAAGAACACATGGAAAATGTCTAAAAGATAAGTCCTGTATTCTTTTAGTTGCATTGTAGTTGTAATGTTTGGAAATCAACCTAATTTTTTTTTGTTGTTTTTCTGGGGTTTTGTTCTGTTGGGTTTTATTTATTTTTTGTTTTGTTTTGTTTTGTTTTGTTTTGTTTTTGAGGCAGGATCTCACTATGCAGCCTAGGTAGCCTGGAACTCGCAATGTAGACCATGTTGGTCTCAAATTCACATTGATCCTCCTGCCTCAGTCTCCTAAGAGCTGAGATTTCTGGCATGTACCACCACACCCGGCTCAGACTGTGTTTCTTATTTTGTTTTTGCCTATTTTCATTTTCTAAATCTGCAAAGTGTGTATGAGTTTGTTGTGATAAGGTGCTATTAAACATAAAAATAAAACATTCAAGACACAAAAAGTAAATAATAATAAGATAGTGGAACATACTCTGAAAGAAAGGAAACTGAATATGTGAAAATGATATATGGAAAATAGTTTGTTTTTTTAAAGCTTTATTTTTTGGCCATACTTGGGGGTTGAAGCCAGCATCTTGCACATAACTTTGCCAGTGCTCTACCATTGGGCTGCATCCTCAGCCCACTTTCTAATTTTTTTTTATTTTTGAGACAGAGTCTTGCTAAATTATGCAGGCTCTGTCTGGCCTCAAACTTGCGATCCTCCTGCCTCCATCTCCCACATCACTGGGATTACAGGTGTGAGCCACCACACCTGGCTAAAATAGTTTGATTTTTAAGTGCAATAGGTACCTATATGATTTAAGGAGTACAGCACAATTTTTAAAATCAAATGGAACAAGAATTGGTAAAGCCACATTAAAATGAGTGACAGTAGGCACTGAAAATTTTTGAAAACAATTATAATGTTAAATAAATTACAGATACAGAATGCAATGATTATCATCAGCATTATAAAGGAAAATAAAAAATAAGTAACAATTTGGGAAATGAGTCTAGAAGATAGAAAAGAGTAAGATATAGTCATCTTTCCATGGGGAGGTCAATAGCTTCCGTCTAAGGATAATAAATAAAATAATATAGGTCTAGGGATATTTGAATGTGTGAATGGATCTCAGGAACACAAAAACTATGAAAATACAGAGGAACAAGAAGGGGTTGATAATAGCCTAAAATTACTGTAGAAAACTTAAGATAATTGTGTAATACTAATTATAATTTTTGGAATACAGTCTAGCTAAGACAATAGCTGGGCTGGGATTTAGCTCAGTTGGTAGAGCACTGTGCTGCAGTCTCTGAGGTCCCGAGTTCAATTCCCAGCACCACAAAAATGGGAGAAGGACCTGGCAATCCACTCCCAAGGCAATCCCAAAGCAATCTGCCATAGAAAACCCTATGAGGGTCACTATGAGTAGGATACCAACTCGACGGCATCTAACAACAAGACAATAGCTAAGACAATAACTAATTGCGTGTTATTCAAAATAAATATTGAAAAGAGTTAATAAAGTCAGAAAAGAATGCAGACCAAAATAATCCTATGAAAAGGATTTTTGAAAGAAACAGAGAAAAGTAATAATTACTTCTATAAATAAGTAAAATAGAATTAATGAACAAAAACAGGACAAGTTTATTTGAGCAAGTGGAAAAAACAACATTAAAATAGACAAATTGTCACAAAATGAAAAATTAGAAACAATTTCTAACTATAACTCATAAGTGGGAAAATAATAATTACCCAAACATTTTATAAAGCTCTTCATATAAGCCTGAAATACATAGTGTTTTATAATTGATAAAATTCATATTTTTTAGAAACATATTATAAATATTCATTCAG
>VMDO01029112.1:0-23060 GCA_007922755.1 Pedetes capensis
ATATGGAATTGGTAACAGACTTTTTGTAGCATAAGATCAGAAATTTATTTTTGTTTCTAATTACATTATATTCTTATTTTTCAACTTTTTAATCTTTTATTCTAAAACAAGTTCTTTTTGTTGTATGGTTTGAGGCAAAGGTCTTTCACATTTCCTCCCAATCCAAACTAATTAGTCAAATGTGATTTTTTAAAAATAATCATTTCTATTTTTAGTTTTTTGAGGTACCTCCATATTGATTTCCATAGTGGTTGCACCAATTTACAGCTCCACCAACAATGTAAAAGTGTTCCCTTTTCCCCACAACCTCGCCAGCATTTGTTGTTGTTTGTTTTATTGATCTTGGCCATTCTTACTGGTGTAAGGTGAAATCTCAGCGTTGTTTTGATTTGCATTTCTCTAATGGCTGCAGCAGTAGCCCTGTGGCATCTGATCCCGTCAGATCTCGGAAGCTAAGCAGGGTCAGGCCTGGTTAATACCTGGATGGGAGACCGCCTGGGAACACCAGAAGCTGTAGGCTTGGGAGAAGAACCTGGCAAACCCCTCCCAAAAATCAATCTGCCATTGAAAACCCTATGAACAGCAGAGAAGCACTGACGATAATGTTCCCCTGTTGTACAGAGGGTCACTAAGAGTCGGATACCGACTTGACGGCACCTAACAACAACAACAACAAGGGATATTGAGCACTTTTTCATGTGTTTCATGGCTTTATGGACCTCTTCATTTGAGAACTGTCTACTCAGTTCCTTTGCCCATTTGTGTATTGGGTTTTTGGTTTTTTGGTTTTTTTTTTTTCTTCAGTTCCTTATAAATTCTAGTAATTAGACCTTTGTCAGATGTATGAAATGCGAAGATTTTTTCCCATTCTGTGGAGGTTTCCTTGACTCTGTTAATTGTTTCTTTTGCTGTGCAGAAGCTTCTTAATTTCACGTGGTCCCATTTATCTATTCTTGTTGCAATTTCTTGAGGAATTGGGGTCTTATTAAGGAAATCTTTTCCAATGCCTATATGATGGAGTGTATTGCCTATCTTGCCTTCCCAGCTATAACACTATTGGGTATTTACCCAAAGGGAGATGGGTCATCATACCACAGAGACACCTGCATCTCCATGTTCAATGCAGCGCTTTTCACAATAGCAAAGATATGGAATCAACCAAAGTGCCCTTCAACAGAAGAATGGATAAAAAAAAAAACTATGGTATATATACACAATGGAATACTATTCAGCAATCAAGAAAAATGAAATAGGGTCACTCACAGCAAAATGGATGGAATTAGAGAAAATTATTTTAAGTGAACGAACACAAGATCAGAAAGAGAAACAACACATGTTCTCACTCATATGATGGAGCTGATTCAAAATTACAAGAAGGAAAAATCCTACTCAAAGGTCAGATCATAATAAAAGGAGGGGAGGGAAGATAAGAATGAGGTCAATATAAATGGACTAGAAATCGCATGTAATTGTTCTAACAAGATAGAAACGAAGACCACTGCAGGAAAAGTTTCTATCTTAAACAGAAATGGAACCCAAGGACATATAGAAAAATACTATATAGTAAAAGATAGAGAAGACTTGGACGGGAAACTTAGATGGGAAGGGGGGGAGGGGGGAAACATAGAGGAGGGTAAGGGGTAACCTATATGAATAATGTTTATCAAATTGCATATATGAAAATTGTCACAATGAAAAGCATGTCAAAATGAATCACATTATGATGTACATTAAAAATTTCTAATAAAAAATAATCATTTCTTCACATATAAATGGCATAAATGAAAAATCTTAAAAATTTTGGATCTCTTTCTTAATTTTTCATTATGTATTTTTTTTTTTGTCAATACCACATGTGTTAACCATTCTATTTTAAAATAATACTGTCTCATATTCCACGTATTCCCCTCCTCAATCCTTTCTTTATTCTGGGCCTTTTCATTAACTAAAAAGAAAATACAGAAGTTTTATTACACAGCAAGCTTAGGTTTCATGAGATTGTTATTGAAAATTGCATTACCATTAAGAAGGCTTTTCAAATCTTTCTACAAACTAACGGCAATGTAATAATGTAGAAAACAATGTAATTTTGAGTCACATCTTTTATGGCTAGAATTTGAATCCTGGATCTGCCACTACATACAATTGGCTTAACTTTCTTTTACTTTACTTTCCTTTTTTTTTTTTTTTTTTGTACATACAAAATGGGGGCAATCACACTTCCTTTAAATAGTTGTTGTATAAATTTGAAGAAAAGAAATGCAAAATGCCTCGCATGTAGTATTTAATTTATACCTTCCTTTGCACTTGTACTAGAGTAAATTTACTTGAAATAGAGTAAATTTACCAATTTAAGCTAATTAAAACATACATTCCTGGTACTGAAAATTTGTAATAAGCTCTAATTTATCATGATAGAATCTAATTTATTCTCCTCTATATTCTTTAGAAACCAATAAAAGGATATTAATTTACATATTGTTGTTGTTAGGTGCAGTGGAGTCCATATCCAACTCATAGTGACCCTACATACAACAGGGGAAACACTATTATCAGTGCTCCTCTGCTATTCATAGGGTTTTCAATGGCAGATTGATTTTTGGGAGTGGATTGCTGGATCTTTCTCCCAAGCCTACAGCACCTGGTGTTTCCAGGCGGTCTCCCATCCAAGTACTAACCAGGCCTGACCCTGCTTAGCTTTGGAGATCTGAGGGCAGATGCCATGGTGCTATGCCATAATTTACATATTAGAGAATGGAAATGTTATGTAGATAACCTAGCCAGATTCTATCTCAAAATAAAAAGTAAAAAAATAGGCTGTGGTGCAGATCAGTTGCAGAGCACTTGCAAAGCATGTATGAGGCCCTAGGTTCAACCTCTTAGTACCAAGAAAATAAATTGTTGTTGTTTGTTGTTGTTGTCAAGTTTCGTGGAATCTTGTCCAACTTGTAGTGTCCCTCATAGAATTTTCAATGGCTGAGGTGTCCAGATTGCCTCAGAAGTAGATGATCATGTCTTTCTCCTGTTTTTGCAGTGGTGTGGATTGAAACCAAGGCCTCAGAGAAGGCAGAATGACACCCTACCAATTGGGCTCAACCCCAGGCCCACAAAAATAAATAAGTAAATGAATAAATAAGTAAATAAATAAACTCTAATGATTCTATTAATAAATTTTATGACCAATATGAACTGAGTATCTACTGATAATAAGTAGTGTTTGTAGTCTGTGGATTAATTAACTAGCCCAGAAAAGTTACATGGCTTTCCTAATGCACCCTTTCTAGAAAACAGCAGAATAAAATTTGGGGCTTAGAGTTTTAGAGTCTTTCTAATGTTCCTATGTGCTACGACATAAATGAATAGAGTTGAGTGAAATTCAGTAAATAAATTGACATTGACTCTTAAAGTTAACTTGGAAGACTCAGTGGTCATTGAGCGCTTCAAAGTACTCTTACTCCATCACTGTTTTCCATTTTTAAAATTTCCTTGCAATTTCCACACAATAATTTATATAGCCAGTCCACTAATTATTTTCCCTCAGTACTGCACTCAGATTCAATCACTTAGTCATTGTCAATGTCTCACCATCAGGGACTAACTACCTTGTTTACTTGCCTACCTTTGTTACCAAGCTGGGGTCAATCCAACCAAGCAGCTTCTCTGTTTCTGATCCTAGATAGCTGACTGAGTCCCTACCAAAAAAACTCATCAGGTTGTTGCAGCTTCAAGAAGAGTTTTGTCTGGATTCCAAACTTTGCCACTCCTCCTCAGATGTCCCTACTTATTTAGCTCTATTATCAGTTTCTTCACAAACTCTTCTAAACATGGTATTATTCCTCAAATTCCTTAAGCCCTGTACCTCTCAAATCTCTTTGCAAATGATCTTTCCTCTCTCAGTGCAAAAAAAAAAAAGGCAATTGTGTAAGAACTTTTAAAACTTCCCCCCTTTGCCATGTTCCCTCTTCCAAGCTAAAATCTACCCCTTTCTCCAGCTCCTCTCCCATTGCTTGCTGAAACCTTGTGCTATTTGAATCATCCTCACTCTCTCCATACTCTCTCAAACCTCACGTTCTCCATATTCTCCATACTCTTTTTCGTTTGCTGGAATATTTCTTTAGAGAAATTATAATGTTCAGTTTTATCTCATCCTGAAAGAAAATGTTCCTTCAACTCTACACCTTTTGCTAACTTTAGTACAACACAGCCTCTTCAAACCCAAGTTGCTTGAAAGAATTACCTAGAAAATACTCTATTCATTCTTTCAGTTGTTGTTAGGTGCCCTTGAGTCCGTATCCGATTTATAGTGACCCTACAGGCAAAACACTGTTGTCAGTGCTTCTCTGCTGTTCATAGGGTTTTCAATGTCAATTCTTTCAGTATACTATGTTTAATATATCTTCAAACTGTACATTAAGTTATCTATGAAGTTAAAAAAAACACAAATGCCATCTTAGGATAGTCCACCCCAGTATTAAATATTTCACCTCTTTCTATAAATCTCCTTCCCTCTGTTATCAACTCTCTAGATGTTGACCTTCTACAGATAAGAAAACTTAAGTATTGAGAGGTAACTTGCTGAAAGGGGCATATCCCAGATGTGAATCAAAGCAGACTGGCTGTTATCCATATACTTACTTATCACAAATTTCTGCCTTTCACATATGCTCAGTATTTCCTCGCCAGAAGTTCCTTGTGTATTAAATTGATCTGCCTAAGTAAGATAAATAAACAGAACTTAGAACTACATGATTCTGACATGGAGGACATAAGCCAATCAGAGACGAGGCTAATATTTCTAGTGTAACATATTGGGGGAAGAAGTTAGCCAGTTTAAAAGATCATAATTAAGAACAGACTTAGCAAAGGTTGAATTTTGATCCCAAGTGGGTGTTACAATCTCATTCCAGCCCAAGCTGTTCAGATGTCACCCTAAGTCTGACACTATTCTTCTTTGTGCCTCATGAGCCATATAGATTGGGAACTAAGAAAATTTAGTTGTTGTTTCATAAAGTCCATCTGATGGGGTTAAAATGAGACTAGTGTGCCGAGATAGTTATGCTGTTTCCTGCCAGCAATGCCATGACACAGAGGACTGTAAATATCCCTTCCTTTCTTTTACTTTTTGCCTATAGCAGCCAAATAAATGAGTCCTTCTTTTGTCTGATTTATAGATTTCTTGTTGTTGTTATTAGGTATCATCTAGTTGAGTCCAAAGCACGGTGACCCTCAGGGTTTTCAATGGCTGACTGTTTCAGGATAGTTCTCTTAGGTAAGGTAAAAAGCCTCAATAGGAGTAGGAGAACTAGAATAGGCAGTCTCTAAACAACTCAAGGCTAAAGCCATAGCCCTGTGGCATCCAAACCCATCAGATCTCGAAAGCTAAGCAGGGTCCTGTTTAGTACTTGGATGGGAGACTGCCTGGGAACACCAGGTGCTGTAGACTTGGGAGAAGGACCCGGCAATCCACTCCCAAAAAACAATCAGCCATTGAAAACCCTATGAACAGCAGAAAAGCACTGACAATAGTGTTTTGCCTGTTGTATGCAGGGTCGCTATGAGTTGGATACCTACTCGATGGCACCTAACAACAACAAACAACTCAAAGTGACCTGCTATCAATATTATATTAGTCCATTTATTAACTTAAAAGGTAAGAATAATTAATTTATTTCATTTTTAATGTACAATTTTAGTTATTTAATTATGGATGTTCTTAAGAATCCACATACTATTATTACTCATAGTTTTACAGATAACACAATTGTGGCACTATGATGTTAAGTAATTTGTGCACAGTCAATATGTAAAAGCAAAGATGGGAATTTGAAGCCAAATATTTTGCTCCCCTCCATATGTCTATCAGCTAGTCCTGCTGTGGACTCCTGTGTATTGCTGTGATGCTGAAAGCTATGCCACTGATATCTCAGATACCAGCAGAGCCACCCATGATGGATGGGTTTCAGCTGAACTTCCAGATTAAGACAGCCTAGGGAAAAGGACTCAGTAGCCCAGTCCCAAAACAATTAGTCATTGAAAACCCTATCATTAGAAGAAAAGCACTATTGGATACAGTGCTGGAAAATGAGCCTCACAGGCAGAAGGGCATCCAAGAGACACCTAGGAAAGAGTTGCTTCCTCAAAATAGAGTGGACCTTAATATAGGGAATGGAGTAAAGCTAATGGGACCTCCATTTGCTGATGTAACATGTCTCAAAATGAGAAGAAATGGTGACTGCAACATTAGGCTCAAACATAAATCAAGTGCACAGCACAGTGTATGGTAGTGTTTTGTCCTGTTGTATGTAGGGTCACTAAGAGTTGGACCAGACCCAAAGCACCTGACAACAACGATTTTGTCCCTCGCACACAGGTTCTTAACCACAATGTCCCTATCAAGAATATACTATTTCTAAAATTAAAATCCACAGTCAACTTTATCATGAGTTATAATAAGAATTGTTGTGTTGCCCTACATTTTATATGATACTGTTATGATTTGGTATACAAAACTTTTCAGTCCTTGCAACTGAATATCAAACAGAAAAAACGAGGAGGACGGGAAGAAAAATAACAGAACTGTAAAGATAGAAAAGCAGAGGAAAATTAAAAGTGTGCTCCCAAGAATATAGCACATTGTTTAGAACTAACAGGCTTCAACATTGTCCCTAACGACAGCAATAAGAAGAAATCCAACAAACTCCAGTATTATTACTGTCACCCAGTTGATCAGCGGTACAGGTGGTTATTTCCCTTTTGTCCTTTTAGGAAGCAGGGCCATGCATAATTTCACAAATTCTCTGTCTTGTCATCGTGATGTGGTTACTGAGTTTTGCATCCAACCTAAAACTCCATTCTGACTCTGAATTGGTACATAAATAGTAAATGACTAGTGTGTGTGCTCTTCAAAATACTATTTCATTAACATCAGGTCCTCCATAAAAGGAGACAAATTTACCATAAATAATTGCATCCCATATGCGTGAACCATAGCTCTATCTGAGGACAATTCACATAAATGATATTTACCTCTTTCTTTTCAATAAGGTATTAGAATGAATGATTTGGAATGTTAACTAAACATATTATATAACTCTGAATTTAAAAGTGAAATGAACCAGTCAAAAAAAAAGTACTTTCCCATATAATGGAAAACTTCAATTAAAAGTGGTATATAATTCCACATATGATTGACACATTTACCACAGTTGCTTAATTACTAAAGATAAATGAGCTGCATGTGTTCACTCACAACACACCTAAATGTGAATCCCCAAAGGAAAAATTTTAGTTGGTAATAGCTCTCTTCTCAACAGTATATTTAGAAGCAGAAAAGGTGATGGATCACTAGCAAAAAAAAAAAAAGAAAAGAAAAGAAAAGAAAGAAAGAAAGAAAGATAGAAACTTGTTTATTCCTCTGTATTTGTATAAACGTTTGGATTCAACAGTAACACACTTACCACATAGCCAGTTGGGTGGCTCTGAGCACAAGAATGTTTACCTTTTGCTTCCCAGCACAGAGCACAGTATTGTTGGAGTCCTCAAGCTAAATGCTATATATCAGGTTGTATTTGAAGAAAGCTATAAAATTGATTCAATTTTAAAGGACTTAGAGAATTATAGGAAATTGTGGATTCAGGTCCATACAAGAAATGATATGCTACCAGTAGAGGACTAAATGCTCACTTCCAGGCAAAATCTCTATCTGGACATATTTTAAAGGGACAACTCCAACAGCCTCACAGCCTTAATGAGAATTGGATACACTTTTCTCTGAATTTATAGAAGCAGTTGTATCCTATTGTATCCTCTATAATTCCCATAGTGCTTTTCATCCTATTTTACTCCATTCTCCCTCTCCTGGTATTTTGCTTCACCCTCTGCAAGTCAATAGACTCTAATGCAGGCTCTTCCCTCAGAAAGAAGACAGCTGACTAACTAAATCCATCCCAATAAATAACTGTGTTAGTAATAGCTAAGCATAGTGAATGAGCATAGAGATCCCACAGTCATAGTTAAAAACGGAACTGCCTTTGGCATTGTTGTTATTATCATTGTTGCAGTGATTTCTGTGTGTGAAAAATACTTCCTTTAGATTCAACAGAGTAGAACAAATCCCCAACAATCATATAATACTACATTTTAGCAGATAAACAAACAACATTTATCTAAATCAAACTTTTAAAACCAACTTTGATCCTTCTAGGGTGAAGCACTCCATTTTTATAGATTACATCAAAACTTCCATAGCCCAAATTTCTACTTATTAAAATTTTCTATGTTAGGGTAAAAGTTGGATGTTGATGAAATTTAAGTACAAATAATCCTTATAAGAGAAAAAAATCTTCCTTTTTCTCAGGTAGAATCTCGATCTATATGTTGACTCTTATTCTTAAAAATAGCTGTTAAGTGGTATAAAATTTACCCAGATATGTTTACTGAATACTAATGTTCTCAGAGAAATATTATAGTCAACGAAGAAATCCTACTTATGTTCCAGATATCACAAACTTTCACCCCAGCTCCAGGATATAATGCATAATTCCATAGCTGTAAGCCTGTATTCTGGCTCTGTAAAATACTTCTTTTTGTTTGTTGTGTGAGACACAGTCTTGATATATAGCCCATGCTGGCTTCTCACAATCCTCCTGCCTCAGCCTTCAGAGTGCTGGGATTATAGGTGTGCACTACCAAACCTCATCTTTTCAAATTACATTACAAATTGTGAATACACTAAAGAAGCATTGAGTAATCAAATGATCTGAAAATTCACTTTTTTTTTCTTTTGGAACAGTTTTTTTTTCTTATAATGGTAAATAATCTAAGATTTTGCACCTTTCTAAAATAATTTGTAAGAACCCCACATAAAAGGATTATAGATCAAAAAGAATTTGCTTAGCTTACTTTGTTAAAATATTAGTAAAATACTACCCAGTACTCACTGCAAATAAAACCTGTGGTCTTTATATGCAGCTAGTAGTTGTGTGTCACTTTAAATTATGGTCTAAATAAATCAATGGAATTGTTATACTGCCATTAAAATATTTAAGAAAATTTTGTTGCAATAAGGTAAAATACCTGACCTAATAATAAGTGAACAACTGCAATTATATTTTCAGAGAACTATAAATTTGATGTAAACTTATATTCAAAAATGGATGCATAAACCAAAAATACAAGTAAAATGAAAATGTCAGGATTGTATAGCATTTCTCTATCTTTACTTTCTTTACATTTTTCAAAATCTGAGTACTGAATCCCTATTTTTTGATAAAACAATGGTTATGGACTCATGATATAAAAAAAACCAAAATATATTAGACTGTCGTGTTTCTTTGAAAGTTGCTTCAGTATATAAAAAATAACATAATAAAACTCTCCTTTACTGTCAAGTTTTAGTTAAAAGAATCATTAATAATTTATGCTTCCCTTGCTCTCCTCTCCATCCCATACTCTCCCACCTCAATCTAACCTCTACTCTTGTCTACGACAACACCTTTCACCCAGATCCTAACATCGAATGCTCATTTTGCAGCACTCGCCTTAATTAAATTTCTTCTTCATTCACCTCAGTTGACCACTTCTTCTTTCAAACATAATTTTACTTGTCTTCCAAGACATGCCTTTGTTCATTCTTCCTCTAGTTACTCTGTCTTTCTTTGTGGCAGTATTACTTTCTGGCAGGCCATTAACTACACAAATGCTTAGGAGTTATTCTTAGGTAGTCTCTTTTTCTTACTTTATGTTTTTTCTTGGTTCTCTCATTTCTTCCTCAAGATTTGCTTGCCCCTATAAGAAGATTACTCATAAATTTACATCTTTAGACTGGAATTACTCCTGAAAACTTCAAGCAAGTATATTAACTTTCTTACTTAACATCTCACTCAGATGTTTCCAAGGCCACAGTTATTAAAAAAGAACCTATAATCCTTTCTAATACCCAAACCATATCCACTTCCAATGTCCCTTCTCTCAGTAAAAAGTGCCACCCTACATGCCACTGTTTAAGCGAGACACAGAAAAGCCTTCAAATCTATTTTGGAAACAGTCTATTCAGTCACTCTTTTGCACACTCACTAAACAATTTCCACCTGCGAACCACATGATTCTATAACTGCATTGTCCAACACAAGGCTCACTAGTCACATGTGGATATATATATTCCACCTCGCTACTGGTTGGGTAGAACCCTGGGCTTTGCATATACTTTGAAAGTGTTCTACCACTGGGGTATACCTTCAGTTTCTTTTTTATTTTTTTTATGTTGAGATATGTCTCACTAAGTTACTTAGGCTGCCTCTGGCCTGGAAATCTGATCCTCCTGCCTCTAACTCTGGGTGAGAATACAGGCATCCATCACCATGTTAGGCCTGACTATTTCAATTTAACTTAATTAAATCAAATATTCATCTCTTTCTTTGTGGTAGCTCTATTTTAGTATTCATTCCCATTATTATGTAAAACTCCATTGAACATTGTTCTATAATCTGTGTTTCAGTATATAAACCCTGTAGTGGTAAAATAGCCCTTCCTTCTGCCTCAAATCTAGATTTACATTCTAATTTATATACTGTCAGTGGTTGTTTAGAAGAATCAGCTTTCTATTGTATGTCTCTGCAGAATTCTCTCTCCCTCATCCAGGAACATATATATCAAGTCCTCAAGTTTAGGAAACCTGTCTTTTCCTAAGGGATTTTGAATTTTGCCAGAAGGAGAAAAAGATCATCTTCTCTCCAGGTGACTCATCTAAGATTTCTGTGATGTTGTTAGAAGACCCAGAGGAAAAGGATTCAAGACTTAGAGAAGAAAGCATGTGCACCAAAAACCAGTAATGAGAAGTAAGTCATCACAGTCAATATTCACATCCAGTATTGTTCTAACTTTTCTATCCTTGCTTTTGGAGTAATATGAGGTGCCCCTGACACTTAAACAAAATCCTTTATATATAACATAATATAACTTATGTTAAGTAGCTTTTTATGGAACAATCTTCATAATAAATGAGGTATATTTTAATTCTTATTTATAGATGAGGAAACTTTGGATTCTTTAAGCTTAGTAACAGGGGTAGAGCATGGGTTCAAATTTATATTATTTATGTGACTTCAAAACAATTCATTATGTTCTGATATTTGTTGTTGTTAGATGACACCGAGCCTGATGCAACACATTGAGACCCTATACACAACAGAACAAAACACTCTCAGGCATTGTTCCATGCTTGGCACTATTGTCAGTGCTTCTCTGCTATCAAAGGGTTTTCTATGGGTGATTGTTTTGGAAGTGGGCAGCCAGGTCTTTCTCCTAGTTTGCAGTACCTGTTATTCCCAGACCGGCTCCCATCTAAGGACTAACCAGGCCTAACCCTGTTTAGCTTCTGAGATCTGAGAGTGGAGGCGTCAGGATGATAAGGTACAAGTCTGTAATAGAAGCAGAGGCTAAAGGAGTGAAGAAAGCACGGTGCTTAGTTATAGTTTTAATCTGTTGCAGGTAAAGTTGAGGAAAGGAAAAGAGACAAAGTCACATTGTATGCATAATTGAAGGTTATCCCAGGAAAGTCTGGAACTGGGAGGAAATTCAAGCTTTTCTGACCAACATAAGCAAGTTATCAGGAGCACTTGAGAAGCCTACACTTGAGAAATAGAGAATATAGGCCAGGTGTTTTTGTTAGGTGCCACACTTGCATACAACAGGCAAAACACTATTGTCAGTGCTTCTCTGCTATTCATAGGGTTTTCAATGGCAGATTGATTTTTGGGAGTGGGTTGCCAGGTCCTTCTCCCAAGCCTACAGTATCTGGTGTTCCCAAGCCGTCTGGTCTCCCATCCAAGTACTAACCAGGACCAATCCTGCTTAGATTTAGAGATCTGGAAGGATGGGATGCCATAGTGCTATGGCTGCAGGCGGGCAAGGTGCTAGGTAAAATTATTTGTAACATGGCATTTCTAAAGAAGTGTACTTCCCCTTGAGGCTAACTAAGCCTGGAGAGAAGCAAAGGAAGACACTGAACTTAGCTTGAGGAAGTCAACAGAAGGGCAGAAAATGGAGACAAATTCTGAGGTAAGACTGCAGATATCTGAGCCTCTAAGTTACATAGGCTAGGCACAATAACTATATCCCCTAGCAGTGCTACTTTTGGAAAACACAAACTTTTACAGAAAATTGATTTGACAGTAATCTTTATGTTCCTAATTTGTGGAAAATAAGACGTTGTTTCATTTCTCAGTGGCTTCATTCATTTTCAAACTGTAAAGAAAGAATATTTCTATAGCTGCTGAACAAAAATGAAAAAAAAGATTTGATTTACTTTTGAAGTTTAGAAATATGTGTATGGATGACTAGCCAAAGATGGCAGAATTTAGATAAGATGAGATGAATTGGTGTAGCTATCTGCCAAACAGCATGATTAAAACCATTCAGACCCTGAAAATGGAGCAGAGAACGTTGGCTTTATTTCTGTAAACTAAACTGTCACCATCAGACTTAAGTGCTCTTGTCTTGTCAGAGGATTTATTATTATTAAGAATTTCTCTGACAAGCATTTGCCAAGTGCTTCATTGAAGTTCCCTATCACTCACATCTCCTTAGTGACATGATCTGGCTGGATTTCAGAAACAAAAGGAACTGAGGCATTGGTGCAAATTAGTGCTAGTTTCATGCCTAAGGCCCCTCATTAATATATGATTTGAAAAGAAGGTGGATTTAATCTGTAGAATAGTTTACTTGGATGAGGGAGGACTGTGTTAAGTGTAGAACAGTGTTAGAACATGGATGTCAATCTGCAGTTTTATTTGAGAATTAAGATGAGTTACTCATCTGTCATCTCAATGGTCAGCTACATGGGTGAATTTACAATTGATGAGAACCCAAGATAGACAGGTAACTTTAAGGTATAGCTGAGCAACATGGTGTATGCTTATAATCCCATTGATTTGGGAAGCTAATGAATGAGTCACAAGTCTGAGGCCAGAGGCAGCCTGTGAAACCTAGTTAAAGCTTGTTTCACAATAAAAAATGAAAGAGAAGTTGGTGGTGTGGGTGTGGCTCAGTGTTAGAGCACTTGTCTAGCATTTATGAGGCTAGTACTGAAAAAAATATTATCCCAAGGTATTCAGTAATGAATAATCTTCCTCCTTATTGAGAAAGGAACCACTAAAATTAGCCCGCTCTCCTATTTCAGACCAATTTACTTCTGCCAGAGTCCATAATGTAACAATGTATATTTTTTAAATCTACAGATTTATTTTCTTATGACTCAGCTAGACCCTCAGCCCCACCCACCCTTTCCATTATCTGCCTGTAGCTAGCAACCTTTCCTATTCTCTTCTAGACGATTTCAGAACCATTCCTATTTTTAAAATGTTCTCTGTGCTGAGTTTTCACCTCACTCCCTTCAAATAGCATGACTGCCTAGAAAATTGTAGCCCCCTCCCCCCAGGCTAGATTTCCTTCAACTTTCCCTCTCTTTGTCTATTCAAGTTCTGTTACTCCAGTCATCCTTTCTCTCTTCTCTAGTTATACAGGATGAAGTGAACTTCCTCTTGTTCTAAGCTATCCTTTATTCTTGTGCCTTTGAGGTTCTCCCCTGAATTGTGCTCTAGGATCTAATGGCATCCATTTTATCTCCTTTGCAAATATTCAGCCTCTCCTTTGCTACTGACTTACCCTCAGCCTCATCCCTCATATCCTAATGACTTTCGCTTTGTTCATGTCCTGTTTAGCTACTGGGAAAGTCATAATGTGCTCTATACTAAATGGTTGTGTCAGGAACCTTGGAGGGTATGAGATTTTACTTTATCAAAAGACATACTAGATAGTTTGCCACAGTTTTATGCATGTGGGAAGAACATACAAAGTTCATGGATGAGACACAGTAAACTTTATTACCCATGGGATCAGAATTATGAACTTTATGCTTGAATTGGCTTTTCATGACTCTCAGATCCCATAGCAATGACACAAGTGACAGTGGCTTTGTGTTACAGACAAAGAAATTCCCAGGCTTAGGGAAACCCCAATATTAAAATGTGCTGCTTCCAAACTATTCCTACTCTGTTCAGGAGGAAGATATTATCTTTGTAATTTCTTTTCCAAGGCATTTTATTACACAAACATCCTCAAAAAATAATCTTATATAAAAGCTGCCCAAGCCATGTAAAAATGCCATAGATAATTTTTCTTTCATAGATTGTCTTTCATTTATTTATATCTTTATTATTTGCTTAAAAAACATATGGTGATTGTTCTCTAAATGTAAGGAATTTTGCCAGGTAGGGAGCATAGTAGCAAACTCAAATGATCCTACTGAATTCTTAATAGACACAATGAATCTCACAATACATTTCAAGAATAATAGTAATGTTTAAAAGCCCTTAATTACAAATCATAAATCATACACAGTCATTTCATTATAAACTGCTGAAAGATTATAAGGCATTGAGGTATGGTAAAAAAAAATCTCCACATATATTAGTATTGATTCAATAAAAAAGAATAAATTCAGCATTAGTATTAAAAAGTTCAGCATTAGCAGTGTTTTCTTCACTCTACAAAACATACAAATGGAACATCATGGAAAATATACTACTATAGCCATTTAAGCCTCCAAAATCACATTATATTAAATAACTGTGTATGCTGGTCTTTTGGGGAGGGTTAGGAAAACACATTTTACCAAGTTTAGCTATTGTGAGTTCAGAGTTCAGAAGAAAATTCAATTCTTCTAGAAATGAGTGCAATAGAACAGCTGGTCAAACACAATTTACTTGCTCAAAGAAACAAACTTAATGATTTCTTGGGAGAAGAAAAAAAGCTTACTAAAAAGGGTCATAAAGAATATCAGTTACATTTAGGATACTTTTAGTTTAAAGGAGTATAGGCCCTGATAAACTCTCCTAGTCTTGAAATCAAAAAGCAAAAATAAATAAAATATGTGATACAAACACCTCAAAAGTACAAAGACAAAAATAGAAGATGAAGAATCACTTGTTGTCATTAAGTGTCATGGAGTCAGGTCCAACTCATAGCACCCTATGTACAAGAGAAGAAAACACTACCCAACACTGTGCTATGCCAGACACTATGTCGGGGCTTCTCTGATATTCATAGAGGTTTTCAAGGCTGATTGTTTCAGAAATGTGCTGCCAGGTCCTTGTCCCAAATTTACAGCACCAGTATTCCAAGGCAGTCTCCCATCTAAGGACTAACCAGACCCAACCCTGCTTAGCTTCTGAGATCAAATGGGATCAGATGTCACGGTGGTATAGCTGTAGATGAGGAATCGTGTAGATTATTTAAAATTTAGATTGATAGACAACTTATAATTAGTATTTTTGAAAACTTCACTAACTCTAAGAATAATAAAGCAAAGGGATTAAAAGAAAAGTAAACAACATTTATATTTATTTGTTATTGAAAACCAGGATTTACTTTCTGTAGTAAAACTCACTTGGGAAAAATATTAGAAAAAATGTCTGTTTCCAATTGCTATGAGCCTTCACACTCAGAAATTTAAGGCTGATACAAAATAGGAAATGGGATAGGTACCCTTCTACAAAATTGATTCTGTATTTTGGAATATATTGGGACACTGTTAAATGTTTCCTCCCCTTTTATTTATTATTATTACCTTTTATTTGAGAAAACTAAGATTCAGAAGAAGTTGTAAAAATAGCAAGAGAGTTCCCAGGAACTCTATAGTCAGTATCCCCCAAAGAAAATACCTTGTATAACATTAATATAAAAAATAGGAACTGGATATTGGTACTATTAACTAACCTACAGATCTTATTTGGATTTCACCACTATTCCTGTCCTTCCCTTTATTTTTAAAGCTATGTTTGGAAATAAAACACATGGACACTTATTAGTTAGGAATCTATGTGGGAATAGGGTGCTAATCAAATTCAGGGTTCCTCTTGCAGGAGTACCAGGGGTGCATTCTTGTTAACATAGAACCAGAAATGTCTAGGCAGGAATAGAAACAGCCCAGGTTACTGCGAAATGAAAATTTATTTACTTATTTTCTTTCCTTGTGCCCTTTAGTTGATAGTACAAGAGAAACATTGGGGGGGGGGAGGGAAATACAGAGGGACCTGCTCAATTACAGAATAAAACAAAATGAAGTCTTGGTAAAAATGAGAAACTGGATAAGGAAAATTGGATATACACTAAGATCTGAAGCTAGACGTTAGGCTTATGCCCACATCAGGTCTCTCCACAGTTTCTACTGTTGAGCAAAAATACAAAATGTTAGGAATTTCAGACCAACCAAAAGAGTACAGGAAGATGTGATGCAGAAGGGAACAGCTGCAAGAAGGAAAAGACTGAAGTTAAATGTGAATGAGCTGCAATGAAATGTGAGACTAAAGAGCTAAGAAAGAATTTCAAAGATGTGTAAATAAATATATTGAAAGTAGAAAAGAGAACTGACTTGCAGAGAGTTCAATAAAAGTAGGCTGTGGACTTCTTCTCTTTACAATTTTACCAGGAAATTATATAAGGATATCTTAGGTTTCAATACCCAGTACCCATTTCCCTACAATTTTCAAGTTAGATAGAAAATGGTGTCTAAAACAAATATATGATATTTCTCTTTCAAAAGTATTCATTTAAATGTGCGTAACACCAATACCTTTGCATAGATTCTAGTATTTTCAAACATAGAAGTAAAGTTCAATAGATTTTAATTCTATGGTTTATAATAAGACTTTATTTGTGTATGAAAATTGCCAGCCCAGTCTTCAGACGAGGAAGGTCATACAAAAGCAATTATTCACAGGGTTGTTTAATTTTTTTGATATCAGCCTTAATTGCCTTTAAAATTCTTGACTAAAGGCTATCTGGTCCTAAAGATTTATCTACACCTAGTTTACAGATGTAGATTCAAACATTCTCTGAATGTTCTAGTACCTTAACTTGTTGCTATAAATTTTAAATTCCTAAAGTCATTTTTAAAAAACCCTCCATATTCTTTTTTCATGGAATGGAATAAAATTATTAGTTTTTTTTTCTCTCTACTATGAGTTTGCAATTTCTAGAAGAACTTCCTGTAGGGACTACCAGATGATTTTACTAATCTGTTGGTCACTTCTCCAAATCTCTTTTAATCATCTAAACGTCCTAGTTTTTCTTTTCCTCCAGTTTTCTTCTTCTTTTGACATTTACCTTTCCATCAGATAAGATATGAAGCTAGAGGTCAAGCTTCTGCCCACAACCTATATCCCACAGTATCTACTGTTGAATAAAAATATAAACTTTCAAGAAGCTTGGCACAATCAAGAGAGTATAGAAAGATGTTTTGAAGAAGGAAATAGCTGCAGGAAAGGAAAAACTGCAATTAATAGTGAAAGAGCTGCAATGAAATGAGAAATTGAGCTAAGAAAGAATTTCAAAGCAGATGAAAATAAATCTACTGAAGGTAGAAAAGTGAAATGACTTACAGACAGTGCAATAAAAGTAAGCTGTGTTCTTCTTGCCTCTATTATTATTACTTATCTCCTCCTCCTCTCTCTCCCCCTCTCTCTCCTTCTCTTCCTCCTCCTCCTCCTCTTCCTCCTCCTCCTCCCCCTTTTCCTCTTCCTCCCACTTTTCTTCCTCCTCCTCCTCCTCCTCCTTCTTCTTCTTCGTCTTCGTCTTTCTTCTGTATCTCCTTCTTCTTTTAATTACTGGGGTTTGAACCCAAGACCTTGCAAATGCTAGGCAACTGAGCAGAACTGGAGCCTTTTTTTTATTTTTATTTTTTTATTTAAGGCAGCTTGCCAAGGTGTACAGGTTACTTTGGCTGCAAACTCATAATCTTCCTGCCTCAGCCTCATTAATTTTTGGGATTACAGGCATGCACAGAATACCTGACTCCAAAGTTTCTCCTGAATCTAAGTCCAAACCTTTTTTTAAAAAAATACACTTTATAAGTCAAATTTCTATTCATTCTATTCTTCTTCCGGGCTGGGATTTAGCTCAGTGGTAGAGTGCTGCTGCACTGCAGTCTCTGAGGTCCTGAGTTCAATTCCCAGCACCGCAGAAATGGGAGAAGGGCCTGGCAATCCACTCCCAATGCAATCCCGAAGCACTCAGCCATTGAAAACCCTAGGAGGGTCGCTTTGAGTCAGATACCGACTCACGGCACCTAACAACAATTCTTCTTTCTCCTTTGCCTCTCTCTCTGAGTCTCACCATTTAGTGAGATTTCAAGTTCTACAAAATATAGATTTCCACTTCTTCAAATTCAGGGTGAATATTTTAATATAAATTTTAAAATACACGTTTTTAAAATTGTGGTAAGGACACTTAAATTCTGAATGTTTTTAAATTAACAGCTTTATTGAGCTACCTTTAATATAAAAATGCCTATGTTTATTGTATTCAATGGATGAATTAGGAAAGATGCATATACCTAAATGAAACTATCACCACAATGAAAGTAATAAACATTCACACCAAAAGCTTCCTGGGTCCCTTTTATCATTTGTTTTATTTTGTGAAAATGTGAGGTATAGTCTGTCAACAATTTTCAAGTGTACAAATAATATTGTTAACTGCAGACACAATGTTACACAGCGGGTCTCTAGAACACAATCATTTTACATCATTGAAACTTTATACCCATTGAATATCAACTCCCTATATCCCCCTGCTCCCAGCCTTTTGTAACCCCCAATCCACTCAGTTTCTATGTGTTTGGGACTATTTTAGATAGCTGTTATAAATGTGATCATGAAGCACTTGTTCTGTTGTGACTAACTAAAGTTGTTACTTGAAAACAGAAAATAGAAGTTGCTTATATTTTGTTACAGTTACCTTCAATTTTCTCTGGGGGGTAGGGGAAAGGCAAAACAAAATTAAGAAACACACACAGATAAGGGGGACAACCCAAAGAGCACATCATAGCTCCCAAGGCTTCTCCCCTGCGGTGACTTCAGATATAACTAGTATCTTAAAGGTGGTGTTATCATTCCAATCAATGCTTGTTGCTTGTAGGAGTATGAACACTGGGGAAGACAGCTCAAGTTGGGATCTATGCTCCACTGTTTATTAGATTTATGATCTTCAGCATGTTTCTATCTGACTCTGCACTTTGATTTCTTTCTCTGTAAATGGAACAGCATGATTATCACTATATGAAGTGTTATGATGGGGGAAGAGAGTTGAGACAACTAAAGTTCTTAGAAAATTGGCTGACACTTGGTAAATGCTCTGTACATTTATATGTTGTTATCACCCTTACTTTTTCTATGAAGGATCAGATAGTAAATATTTTAAACCTGGTAAACTATTTTGTAATCTTCCTTCCTTCTTTGCTTCCCTGCTTCTTTTCATCCTTTTCTCCCTATCTACTTTTTTCTCTTTCAACTCATTAAAAATGCAAAATAAAGGAACAAATCCTCTTAAGTCTTAGGGCAGTTCAAAAATGGGGCATGGGATGGATTTGGCTTGTATGACATTTTTTTCTGATCACAAATAAGTGGGCAATGGAACTGAACAAAGAGTTCTCAAAGGAAAAAAAATACAAATGACCAATAAACACAGGGGGAAAATGTTCAATATGTTTAGGCATCAGGGAAATGCAAACCAAAACTACACTGAGATTCCATCTCATCCCAGTCAGAATGGCTAACATCAACAAAACAAACAACAAATGCTGTCCAGGATATGGGGGGAAAGCACCCTTTTACGCTGCTGGCAGAACTATAAAGTAGTCCAAATACTATGTAAATCACTGTGGAAGTACCTCAGAAAACTAAAAATAGAGCTAACATATGATCCACCTATACTACTTCTAGGAATACACCCGAAGGAAGATAATCAGCCTACACACCTTCACACCCATGTTTATTGCAGCACTCTTCAAAATTTTGAGGGTATGGAATCTGCCCAGCTGTGCATCAACAGATGGTTGGATTGAAAATGTGGCATATATACACAACAGAATGTGATTCACAAGAAGAGTGAAATTATGTCACTCACAAAAAATGGATGGAGGTGGAGATCATGATTTTAAGCAAAAAACCCAGACTCAAAAAAGATATACCACATATTCTCACTCATATGTGGGAGCTAGATCTACCTCAAAGGGAAAAAAAAAGCCATATATATTCATACATATGTATAATTGTAATTATCTAAGATTAGAAAATACAAGTGGGCTCAATATGAGGAAAGGGGACTAGTGTGAAGGAGTGAGCAATGAGGAATGTAGGAGGGAGAGAGAGAGAAACATAGGCAAAAGAGAAAAAATGCAACTCTATGAAAATCCAGAAAAAAAATAAACATGTTATACCTTATAAATATGTACAATTATCATTTCATCTTAAGCATTTTTTGTAAAATGTGTAAGTAGATAGAAGTGCCAACAATCACAATTTGATAATTGCCATATATATATATATGTATATATATATATATAGGCTGAATTATTACTCTTGTATCCCATCAAAATGTACAGTACACTAATAAAAAGTCAATGCCTGACATTCAGGTTTTTATGTGCTTCAAAAATGTTTTTGTGAAAATGGTATGCCTTTTAGGTTTATCTCTAGGTAGCTGGAGTTTTTCTTTTTATGATAAATTTCCTCTTTTAAAAATTATTTAAATAAACTTTTCACATCAGAATAGTTTTAAATTTATAAAAATTTCCAAAGATAGCATAGAGAGGTTCAGAATAACTCTTACTGAGTTTCCTCTAGTGATATCTTCTACAATCCTATGTCACATTTCTACCAAGTAACAAACATTGTGACACAACTCAAATTTATTTTTATTTCACTAATTTTCCCCTTATTTTCTTCCCAATCCCCAATATCAATCCAGATACCACTTTATATTTAGTTCTCTTATATCTTTAGCCTCTTTTGGTCTATGACAGTTTCTCAGATTTTCTTTGATTTTCATGACAATTTTGAGAATTGGTCAGTTATTTTTTAGAATGTCACTCAACTGAGTTCTGACTTATATGTTTTCTTATGATTACATTGTGGCTATGGGTTTTGTGGAAGAAGACCATTGATAATTAAGTGCTGTTTCCAAGTAAAAGGAGGGATTTAGCTCAGTTGGTAGAGTGCCGCTATGCACTCTCTGAGGACCTGGGTTCAATCCCCAGCACCACAAAAATGTGAAGGGGAAATGTCAGTACACTCCTGAAACAATCCTGAAACAATTAGACATGGAAAACCCTATGAAAGTTGCTATGAGTTGACAGGACTTGACAGCACCTAACAACAACAACAAAATAAATGGGAT
The DNA here is from genome assembly GCA_007922755.1 of Pedetes capensis. Classification (NCBI taxonomy): domain Eukaryota; kingdom Metazoa; phylum Chordata; class Mammalia; order Rodentia; family Pedetidae; genus Pedetes; species Pedetes capensis. The sequence continues at coordinate 21,235 of VMDO01029112.1, forward strand.
TTATCCCTAATGATGATAGCTTTGCTCACTAGGCTGAGGTAGTAAGTGTAGTCTTTCCAATATAAACCTACTTTTTTACCTCTTCCAATACCTACTATTTGGAAGCAAGTCAAGAAGCACATCCCATACTCAAGGAGTGAAGATTTGTGCTTCCATTCCTTGAAGGAGGGGGAATATCTACAAGAAATATTTGGAATTCTACAAGTAAGGTTTTTTTTGTTTTTGTTTTTTGTTTTGTTTTGTTTTGTTTTTTTGCTTTCTCCATATGTTTATCTTTATTTATTCAATAATCTTTTATCTCACTATGGGTCACAATTCTTTTATATGTTACAATAGTTTTGTGAAGTAATATGCTACTTACCTGGGTTGCTCAAATTGTTCTAACTTGAGGTATTTTTTTTAGGTTGGTTTCTATGTACTATTAAGGTACCTTCATATTTTTGTGTGCTGAATACATTTTTACTTTCCGTAACTAGAAGATACTCAGGGTAATTTTGTGCATTTCCTTTCCCGGTCCTAGAAACAGTAATTTCTCCAGGACTTTTGATTTTTTTTTCCCAAATGGTATTAGAAATCAAATTCTGGATACTAGGTGGCCATTTTTTTAAATTATATTTTCTGTATCTTGATAATTGCACAATGTGTGTATGAGCTGAATTATCACTCTGTATCCCATCAAGATGTACAACTAAAATACTAGTAAATAATCACTGTCTGATATTCAGGTTTTTCATGCCTAAAAAATCTTTATAGGATATTTGTATGCCTTTTAGATTTATTTCTAGGTATCCGAGTTTTTATGGTAAATTTCCTCTTTTAAAAATTATTTAAATAGTTGGGGCCTTAGCTCAGCTGTTCACTGTTTGCTCTGTACATGCTGAGGCTCTGAGTTTGATCCCTATCATCATAAAAATGGGAGAAGGACCTGGCAGTCCACTCCTGAAACAATCAGCCATTGCAAAATTTATGAATACCAATGAAGCACTGACATAGTGCCAGGCATGGAACAGAGTCAAGGAGTATTTCGTTCAGTTGTACATAGGGTTGTTAGAAATCAGACCCTAGCAACACCTAACAACCACATTTGTCCTCATTTACAATACACATCAGTACTAATTTTCATATAAAAGTGTCAATTCTATAATTATGTGTAATATTATTTTGCATGTAATAGTCAAAATTTCTATACAGATAATCATGTTGTTTCTCATAATTTTATTTCCTCTTTCCAAATCTTACATTTTAAGAATTTTTCTTAATATTTTAGAGAGGATCTCAAGGAGAATGTTAGACTGTGGAATCTTTTCTTGTGCTTCTGACTTCAAATGAATGTTCTAATGCTTCCTGTAAAGTGTGGTAATTTTCTGCAATTTTGAGATGATATTGCTTATCAGATTAAAATAAGTAATCATCTAAACACTGCTAAAGATTTTTATTGGAGATCTGAGATGTTCTAATGTTCAAGAGATATCACAAAATTTTTAATTTCTTTAATTAGCTTATTCAACAAATTATTTTACTAGATGTTCTAATGCTAAGATTACCTTCCATGTCTGAAATAAACAAAGTATATGTATTTTTTCATTCCTCTATAGGACATGCTAACGTTTCTTTTTCTGTATTTAAATCTTTTTTTTATTTTTTTTATTAGAAATTTTTAACGTACATCATAATGTGATTCATTTTGACATGCTTTTCATTGTGACAATTTTCATATATGCAATTTGATAAGCATTATTCATATAGGTTACCCCTTACCCTCCTCTATGTTTCCCCCCTCCCCCCCTTCCCATCTAAGTTTCCCATCCAAGTCTTCTCTATCTTTT
>VMDO01029113.1:0-23056 GCA_007922755.1 Pedetes capensis
TGCCTCCCGAGTTGTTGGGATTACAAGCATATGCCATTGTGGCCGGTGGTTGGAAGAATATTCTTGTTCCTTAGAATTTATGATGGAATTGTGAAAGGGCCTGTGACTGATTATGCCTTAAATGAATCCTGAGTTCCCACCCTTGTCTTGCATTTTCTCCCAGGCCTGACTGGAGGTACCCATCTCTATGACTGGTGTCTCTCTTGGTTTCTGGCTTGTACTCTATTCTATGCTGGGATTCAAGCATAATCCTAATCCTTGATCCCTTGGCAGAGGAATCAATTCCTTGCCTGCTTCTTCCCCTGTAGGCCGGACCCTGCGAAGCACAAAAGGCATCATTTCCTGGGTTGCTATTTATCTCTAGAAGTTCTACTCCTTGGACTTCTGTCTGTGCAACCTGTTGGACTATGCATTTCTGCTGTTCCAAGATTCCTTTTGGGGTTCTCTACTGCCAAACAGCTTCATGGATATTGACACTGCCTTTGATGTGACTCAGGTTTTCTAGATTCCTTGGGATAAAATAATGGGCACCCCTGGCCAACTTCTTTTGGAGTTAACTAGGGTTAACTTTTTGCTTAGTTTTTCTTGCCCCGGGACCATTAATTCTGTCTTCTTACCTTATTTTTGCCAATCCACTGAAAGTTATAATTGTCAGTCTTGAACAGGTCCTTTCCCCTGACCACATCCATCAGGCTCTCTCCTTACCAAGGACTAATTGGTCACAAACTTCAGGGTGATCTTTCTAGGCATCTTGGCTTTTCTGATCCTGTTCATCATATTTAGCCCATAGAAGCAACTCTTTTGTCTGCTTCTCCTAACCACAGAGAGCTGTTAAAGAAAGACTCATAATTAAACCCAAATGGCTCAAAAAAACGTATATTTCCTCCTTGGTCATTACATCAACTCTGTTATTTGTTCTTCTAGTTCCTGCTTAATTCCATCCTCTAGTGGATGTTTTAAGTACATTCCCTTCTCTATGAGCCCCCATGCTTTCTTACCTTGACAGAAATACTGACAAACTCACCTTCCCCTTCTCTTTCTCCTCCTCCTCCTTTTTTTCTTTTCCTTTTCTTTTTTCTTTCCAAAAAATTTTATTTATTTATTTATTTATTTATTTATTTATTTACCAAGACAATCCTATGTTTCCATTGTGCTTTAATATACCTACGTGCCTTTATAACCACAGTTGAGTCTTTCTTCCAGGCTCAGCTAAGAAGTGCTTTTTCTCTTTTCTTGTATATGAATCATTCTTTTGGGTTATGAGTTGGGCCCGACTCAATGGCATCTAACAACAACAAATAACCAGGTTGAGGCCTGCAGCCATACCACTGTGGCATCCAATCCCCTCAGATCTCAGAAGATAAGCAGGGTTGGGCCTGGTTAGTACTTGGATGGGAGACTGCCTGGGAATACTGGGTGCTGTATGCTTGAAAGGACCTGGCAGCTCACTCCCAAAACAATCAGCCATTGAAAACCCTATGAATAGCAGAGAAGTAGTGGCATAGTGCTGGGCATGGCATGGTGTCAGAGGGAATGTTACGTCTGTTATACATAGGGTCGCGGGTCGCTGTAGTCAGTCCTGACTCAACAGCACCTAACAACAACAAACAATAATCCAGGTTGAGGATCTGTATTTGTTTGACTTGAAATTGCTTCTTTATATACTTGTGGGCAAAGTCCAGTTACATCCTGCCTTGCCTTACTATTGTTGTTGTTGTTAGGTGCCATCGAGTCGGTATCCAACTCATAGCCACCCTCATAGGGTTTTCAATGGCTGACTGTTTTGGGATTGCCTTGGGAGTGGATTGCCAGGTCCTTCTCCCATTTTTGTGGTGCTGGGAATTGAACTCGGGACCTCAGAGACTGCAGTGTAGCGCTCTACCAACTGAGCTAAATCCCAGCCCAAATTTTTTCCTTTTGCAAACTCTCCTTTTCATTTTGATATACAGAAGACAAGAAAACACAAATGTACAGTATTTATTAGCTCAAATGCTAATTTTTTTTGCCCTTTTTCATGATACCTCTAATAGAATGCTGGTCATCTAGCACAAACTGGAATCCTAAAGCTATCCATCCATTGAGGGTTAAAGTAGCATATGACTCCCATTCAACTCTATTTATCTCTTCTTTCAAAGATTAGCCATGTTCCTGACATGTTCATCTTGTCTGGTTAATTACCTCCATGCCAGTTTTATTTTTTCTTATTATTCTTTAATCAGCCACCTATTTCCCCTAGTATTTAGGATTACAAACTCTTTAGCTCATGAAAGAGCTCTTCTGGTTAAATCAATTCCCACCAATTAGCTCTTAAACGTTGTTCTTAAGAAGTTGATAGAAACTCCATTTTTATAACCACCCACAGATAACCTGTGTGGGTTTTTTTTATACCATGAACCAATGTTCAGCTCCTCAACTGAATAAGTCTTTTAATTTACAGTATTTCCAGTAGTTTTTCTTTGACAGAAACTGAAGAAAATTAGAACAAGTGTACAAGAGCCAAGGTATGATCTTGAGTATATTCCACCTGAGTTCAGAGACAACCTTAAGAATAAGTTTGATGCATTAGATACTAATGATTAAAGACCAGATCAGTTGGGGCATGACATCAAAACATCATTCATAAGGAAAGCAAAAGGTTATTAAAAATACAGAAAAAAAAAGAAAAGATCAAATTACATGTCAAAAGAGACTGAAATTTGCCCTTGAATGTTGAGTACCTAAAGTAAAAGGAAGATATGATGAAGTTAAAGAACCAAACAAAAGATTTCAAAGGGCAGCTTGAAGAGACAAAATCAAACATTATAATGTCATGTGCAAAGAGCTAGAGAGAGAAAATCAAAAGCTTAATGAATTGAAGAAAAAATTCAAGCAATAGTGAAGGATTTCATAGGGAAAATATTAAACAGCACAGGAAATATAAAAAAAAAGTTTGAAGGAATACACAGAGTCATTATACCAGAAAGAATTGGTGGATGACAATTTCAAGAGGTTGGATATGATCAGGAACCAATAGTACTGATCGATGAAGTGGAAACTACCTTGAAGTAATTGGAAAAAAACAACGCTGTAGGAGTTGATGGAATACCAATAGAGATGTTTCAACAGATGCAGCACTGGAGGTGCTCCCTTGTTTATGCCAAGAAGTTTGGAAAACAGCTACATAGACATCTACTGGAAGAGATCCATATCTGTGCCTATTCCCAAGAAAGGGAACCAACTGAATGTGGAAACTACCAAAAGATATCATTAATATCACATGCAAGAAAAATTTTGCTAAAGATTATTCAAAAACGACTGCAGCGATACATTGACAAGGAACTGTGAGAAAAATCAAGCCGGATTCAGAAGAGGCCTTAGAACCAGGGACATCACTGCTGATGTCAGATGGATATTAGCCAAAAGCAGAGAATACCATAAAGATGTCTATTTATGTTTTATTGACTATGCAAAGGCATTTTACTGTGTAGCATAATAAATTATGGATAACACCGTGAAGAGTGAGAATACCAGAGCACTTAATTGTATTCATGAGGAATCTGTACATGAACCAGAAGGCAGTTATTCTAACAGAAGAAGGAAACACTGCGTGGCTTAAAGTCAAGGAAGGTGTGCATCAGGGCTGTATCCTTTCACCATACCTCTTTGAACTCTATGCTGAGCAAATAACTGGAGAAGCTGGACTTTATGAAGAAGAATATGGCATCTCTGTTGGAGGAACATTCGTTAACGACCTGTGTTATGCAGATGACACAACTCTGCTTGCTGAAAGTGAAGAAGATGTGAAACATCTGCTTATGAAGATCAAAGACACAGCCTACGGTATGGATTGCATCTCAATATCAACAAAAGAAAAATCCTTAAAACTGGGTCAGTAAGCAACTTCATGATAAGTGGAGAAAGACTGAGGTTGTCCATGATTTTGCTTTATTTAGTTCTACAATCAACACCCATGGAAGCAGCAGTCAGGAAATCAAAAGATACACTGCACTGGGAAAAGCTGTTGCCAAAGACCTCATTAAAGTGTTGAAAAGTAAAGATTTCACATTGAAGAGGAATGTGTGCCTGACTCATGCCATGATATTTCCAGTAGGGTTGTGAAAGCTGAACACTGAATAACAGAGACAGGAGAAGAACTGATGCTTTTGAGTTATGGTGCTGGAGACATCTATTGAATACACGGTGGACTGCCAAAAGAACCAACAGATCTGTCCTAGAAGTGCAACCAGAGTGCTCCTTGGAAGCAAGGATGGCTAGACTACATCTTATGTATTTTGGACATGCTGTTAGGAGGGACTAATCCCTGGAGGACATCATGTTTGAAAGAGTAGTGGGTTAAGGAAAAAAAGGAAGGTCTCAACTCAATAGATGACACAGTGTCTGCAACAATGGGTTTAAACATAAGAAAGATCCAGTGTCTGGCACAGAATTAGGTAGTGTTTCATTATGTTGTACATAGGGTCGCTATGAGTTAGACCTGACTCGATGGCACCTAACAACAAGAACAACAATGAACCAATGTTCAGCTCCTCAACTGAGCAGGCCTTTTAAGTCACAGTATTTTCAGTAGTTTTTATTTAACCGAATCAATCTTGTTTTCCCTCTTGGGCACAGGTTGGTGTTGGAGAGCCAATTTGCCTGTGTTGCTGGGCAAGTCTGTTGTCATTATTCCCGTGGTGTTCACTAGGTACCTACTGTCTGCTAATGTTCAGGGCCCTCCATTGCTGGGTCAGAAAATGATCTGAGCATGGATTGTGGTGTGATAGCCAAAATATTCCCAATGTTTTTGAAAGGTGATATAAATGGCATTAAGAATACTGTGTTGAAATTCAGGACATTTTGTGTTCAATTCTGAATTGATGATTGCTTGAAAGGAAATCCTGCTCTCAGGGTTTGAAGTCTATCTCTTCAAAAATGAAATTTCTTTTAGATTTAACATTTTGTGATTCCTATGTTTCCAGTGGGCTGGGGGTTCGCTCAGTTGCTAAAGTGCTTGCTCTGGGCACTCTGAGGCTCTGGGTTCCATTCCCAGCACCACAAAATAGTGGGAGAAGCATCTGGCAGCCAACTCCTGAAACAATCCCGAAACAATCAGCCATTAAAAACCCCATGAATAGCAAAGAAGCACTGACATAGTGCCAGGCACGGCACAGTGTAGGGGAGTGTTTTGTCTGTTGTACATGGGGTCGCTATGAGTCAGACCTGACTTATGGTACCTAATAACAAAACAATGTTTCCAGTATTACTACTATGAAAGAAATATTTTAGGAAATTTACCAATTCGCTAGGATGGGCCTTGCTGTGGATCTTTGTGAATTCATTTTTCCTCAGAAACCTACAGGCTTTGTCAATTTAGATACTCACATCTTTAGAAATCTTTTCGTATTATCTGAGACTCAGAATTTTAAATAAGCTTGCCCAAAGTCATACACCCTGAGAGTACATGGAGATTAGATTTTAGAGAATCCAGTTTGTGTAGAAGATGAGATCAAAGGCAGTTTTTGAGAGGCAACATTTGGGATGAAACTGGCTGAGAATGTTCTGGAGTTGAAGAGAGACATGACTCTTCAGGTAAAAAGTGCATTTCACTTTTCAAGCAACTTAATATATAATAAATCAAATAAATATAATATTACATACAAAAAATTAGGTTTCCAGTAGACTTCTCCTCTGTGATCACAGATTTCAGGAGACAATTAAATAAATGTCTTCAGCGTCCCCACTGATAATTAACAGTCTATGATCCTGTTCCAGGTAAGTGGTTATTCAAAGGTGAGGGTAAACTAAGAGGTTTTCAGGTGCACATCCCACCCACATATCCTTTGTAAAAGAACAAATATACTCAGAAGAGACAGGACAAAGGCAGTAAATATTGATGAACACAGAAGTTAAAACATGTTGGTGAATATAAAACAACAATTTGACTATTAAAAAATAACAATACCAGCTGAGCATAGTGGCACATGACTATAATCCCAGCGACTTGGGAGGTGGGGCCAAGAGGATCTAGAGACAGCCTGTATAACTTAGTGAGACCTTGTCTCAAGATTAAAAAATGAAAAAAATGGCTGGGGGTGCACCTCAGTGGTACAGCATCCGCAAAGTTTGCAAGAGGCCCACCCAAGTGCCACAAAAAATAAAATAAATAATAATACTATCTTGTGCTAAAGGAACAAAAGGTAGGTAGTAACTTTATGAGAGTGGAAAGCATTCAAGTGTACCAGGATCATTGCCTTGTTTTCTAGGAAGAAAGATATACTAAATAATTTAGACTTTGTTAGAAAAGCATATAGCTAAATACAGTTGTCCTTTGGTATTCATAGGGGATTGGTTCCAGGGTCCTCTTCAGATATCAAAATCTGTGGCTGCTCAAGTCCCTTATAAAAATGGCATACTTATAATCCCAGATTGGGAGGTGAGGTAGGAGGACTGATGTGAGTTTGAGGACAGCCTGGGCTAACAGTGAGACCTTGTCTCAAAAAATGAAACAGAAGAAGCAGAAGAAGCAGAAACAGAAACAGAAGAAGCAAAAGAAGCAGATGAAGTGGAAGAAGAAGGAGGAGAAGGAGGAAGTGGAGGAAGATAAGGAGGAGGGGAGGAGGAGAGGAGGAGAAAGAAAGAAGGAGGAGGAGGAGGTGGCATACCATTGCATATAAAGTATGCAGCTCCTTCCATATATTTTAAATCATTTCTATATTGTATATAACACCTAATACAATGCAAATGCTATGTAAATAGTTATTATACAACTGTTATTTAGGGAGCAGTAACAAGAAAAGTCTGTACATGTTTAGTACAGACAGTATATTGTGAACATTGTTGATTCACGGTTGAATCCACAGATGTGGAACTCATGGATATGGAGGATAAACTGTTCATAAGTTCAGGGAAACCAGTAGAAGATAGGATATATAACTAATGGTGTCCACACCAACACAGGAAAAACCTTATTCATTAACCCAAGACAGAAAGGTGAAGGAGAAGACCACCAAACAACCCCCCAAATACCTCTTTTGTAACTTGAGCCTGGCAGAACGGCTCCCGCAGAGATGAGTAGTGAGTAGAAGGGCTGATCTGCCACCAAGGTGGTGGTGACCTGAGAACACACCCACACACCACAAGTGTGCCCCTGGACAGGGCTTCAAGAAGTATGTCCCCCAGGCACTCGGGGAGATCTGGAAATTTGCCATGAAGAAGATGGGAACCCCAGATGTGTGCATTGCCACCAGGCTCAACAACACCATTTGGGCCAAAGGCATATGGAATGTCCTATATTGTATCCATGTGTGGTTGTTCAGAAAACATAATGCGAATGAAAATTCACCAAACAAGCTCTATACTCTGGTAAACTGCTGGGTTTCAAATAAAGTTATGAAACAGCAAAAATAAAATAAAATAATAAAATACCAAATAACAAACAAAATAAGAAACCATAAAAAGATGAATAAATTAAGTCCAAAGATAGGATAATTATCTTGGAACTTATTTTAAATCATAGGTTCTACATAGCAGATTTTTAGATTAGTTTACATTGCTCTTTCTCTGGTTGGTGGGAAAGGGTGGTAAGAGGGTGGAAACCATCCAAGATGTCAGGATTTTGAGTGCTGGTTTACTCTCATATTCAATTGTTAGTTCAAAGTTGAAAAATGTCTTCCTTTAATATTATTTACAATATAATCTTAGATTTCCTAGTTTTCCATATGTGAACTAGAAAATGGCTCATATGAAAACTATTTTCACCAGGCACAGTGGCACACATTTAATCTCAATAACTTGGGAGGCAGAGGCAGGAGGATCACAAGTTTGAGGCCAGGGGTAGCCTGTATAACTTAGTGAGACCCTGTCTCAAAATTACAAAGTAAAAAATGGGCTGGGGGTATGGCTCAGTGGTTGAGGGCTTGCGAAAAGCATGTGTGAAACCCTGGGTTCAACTCACCAGTACTGCAAAAAAAGAAGAAGAAAAAGAAAAAGAAAACTATTTTCCTTTAACACTGGGAAGAGGAGAAGAAAGGGAGAGGGAGAAAAATCTTTGCACACCTCTAAAACACCTGGAATCTGTTTGATCCCACTTCTCAGGTAGACTTTTTAAATGTTGTTCTTTATAGACAGTCTATAGGTTGGGAAACACTAACTAGTATGCTGAAATTGTAGATTGTGGTCTATGTTTACTATAATTATGGGGGTATTCAAAGTTTTACCTTTTACTATTAGGAGAGAAAAACAGAAGAATTTGGGGGTAATCAGTTCTTATGGATACATGCTGAAATTAAATTGAAGCTATGTTTTGTTTGACTGAAGCGAAGTTTGACTTCAAAAAGAGCCAGGGTTATATATAGGAAAATATTAGCATAAAAAGACAAGTAAATGGAAGAGAAGTCTTTGATGGGGGATGGGATGGGGGAGGAAGCGCACAAGAGGGTAAGGGGGAACTTATATGTATAATGTACAACAAAATGCATATATGGAAATGTCACAATGAAAAGCAGGTCAGAATGAATCACATTAAGGTGTACATTAAAAATTTCCAATAATAAAAAAAAGAGCTTGGGTTTTTGAAAGGTGGATATTTATCACTTCTTGGCCTTTTGGCTAAGAGCAAGTGAAACGTGGATATGTGCAAATTATCTAACTTCATTTGCTTAAGTTACTCAGCCAGGTCCTGTCCTTCAAAAACCAGGAAGTAAGTAGATTATGCTTTGTATTTATGATGAGGCTTAAATTCTCAATTTAATCATTTATTTTGTTCACTTAATTAGTAGTTGTTTTCCTCTTCAAGAATTCCTAGCCTGACCCCCCTCCTTCCTTCCTTCCTTCCTTCCTTCCTTCCTTCCTTCCTTCCTTCTTCCTTCCTTCCTCCACCCCTCTTTTTTTCTTTTTCTTGAGTTTAGTATTGTTGAGTTTGGGTTTACTCTTTTTTGTTCTAACATCTAATTATAGCTCGCTGAGTTGCTGGTATCAGTGTTTTTAGCAACTCCCAGTACAAACCTTTGTTACAAAGAAAATGACATTGAGAGTCACAGAGGAAATGAAGCTTTTCCAAACTTTTAGGAGTTATTAGTGGCAAAGAGCTTTGGCCTAAAGCTTGAGTAATTTGTGGAGTGGCTTCATTTAGAGCTCTTTATAACATGTCCAAAGGATGGTGGCCCTTTTCTTACTTACGCAGAAGAGTTATCCTATCCCTTCAACATTTAACAAGTTTATTTTAATTTGTGACATATCCTCATGTTGAACCAAAAAATGCCAGTAAAAATTTAGTGAAGTAATTTATTGATCAGTTTGTTATTACATGTTGTGGCTTCTGTTTATATTGGCTAGTTTACAAGAGGAAAATCCTTTAGGAAATTCCCAGACTTGGTGTATTGTGGTCAGTGTAAAGAAATAATAATTTTTTATTGTCTTTAAATTATAGACTTTTCCAAGCACTCAAAAGTGGTAACTGACATATGCCAGTAATCCCAGCACTTGGGAGGCTGAGGCAGGAAGGTCACTGCTAATTTAAAGGCAGACTGAGCTAGTAGGGAGTTTGAGGCCAGCCTGGGCTGCACAGTGAAACCCTGTAAAAAAAAAAAAAGGAAACAAACAAACACACAAAAAGTAATAAACATTCATGTTTCTACCCGACAATTTAATACAGGTTTCACTCAAACATATGTATTTCAGTTTTATCCACGTTAACACCTAGAAACTAGGGTCATTAAGAAATTACTGTGTAGTATTCAGTTGTTAAATTCACTTTTCTATACCCTAAAGATTTATTATAAGCCTGTAGCTTATACCATTTAAAGATTTATTATAAAGCCTTATAAAGATTTATTATAAGCCTGTACCACTGTGGCATCCAATCCTGTCAGATCTTGGAAGCTAAGCAGGGTTAGGCCTGGTTAGTACTTGGATAGGAGACCACCTGGGAACAACAGGTGCTGTAGACTTGGGAGAAGGACCTGGCAACCCACTCCCAAAAATCGATCAGCCATTGAAAACCCTATGAATAGCAGAGAAGCATTGACAATAGTGTTTCGCCTCTTGTGCATAAGGTCGCTATGAGTCTGACAAGGACTTGACGGCTCCTAACAACAACAACAACAAAGATTCGTTATAGGCCCTTTTTCAGTTTATTTTTGCTTTCACAAGGGGCACTGTGATTAACATCCTTGTGCTCTAAGCACACATATGGGGAGTTTTCTAGAACATGCAACTACGTTGGAGAGCTGGTTTAAAGTTGAGGCTTCAGTGTTACCAGATGTTACCTCTTTCCAAAGTTGTGTCAATTTCTCCTCCCACTGGCACATACCAGAGCCCCAGAGGCCACTATCCCCATATGTCCTTCCAACTGTTAAACTTTAAAATGTTTATCAGTCTTGTTGTTACCTGCCATCGAGTCAGGTCCAACTCATAGCGACCCTATGTACAGCAGAATGAAACACTCCCCAAGTCTGTGCCAGACACACGATCTTATTTCTGTTTAAGCCCATTATTGCTGATACTGTGTCAATTCTTCTAGTGTCGTTGACCTGCCACTTTTCCAAACATGATGTCTTTCTCCAGGAATTGGTCCCTCCTGGCTATATGTCTAAAATAAGTAAGATGTAGTCTGGCCCTCCTTGCTTCCAAGGAGCATTCTAGTTGCACTTCTTCTAGGACAGATCTGTTGGTTTCTTTTGACAGTCCGCGGTATATTCAATAATTGTCTCCAGCAGCATAATTCAGAAGCATCAATTCTCTCCTGTTTCCCTTGTTCAATGTGCAGCTTTCACAACCATCTGATGCAAATGAAAATACCATGGCATGAGTCAGGTGCACCTTTGTCTTCAATGTAACGCCTTTACTTTTCAATACTTTAAAGAGATCTTTTGTCACAGCTTTCCCAATGCAATGGGTCTTTTGATTTCTTGACCACTGCTTCCATGGGTATTGGTTATAGAAACAAGTAAAGCAAAATCGTGGACAATCTCAGTCTTTTCTCCATTTATTGTGAAGTTGCATGATGACACAGTTGTAAGGATTTTTGCTTTGTTGAAGTTGAGTTGCAATCCATACTGAAGGCTATGTTCTTTGATCTTTATCAGTAAATGTTTCAAATCTTCTTCACTTCCAGCAAGCAGAGTTGTGCCATCTGCATAGCCCAGGTTGTTAATGAACCTTCCTCCAATCCTGATGCTGTGTTCTTCATAAAGTCCAGCTTCTCTGATTATTTGCTCAGCATAGAAATTGAAGAGATATGGTGAAAGGACACAGTCCTGACATACACCCTTCTTGACTTTAAACCAAGCAGTGTTTCCTTGTCCTATTTGAATGACTGCCTCCTGGTTCCTCATGTACAGGTTCCTCATGAGTACAATTAGGTGCTATAGTATTCCCATTCTTCACAGTGTTATCCATAATTTGTTATGATCCACACAGTCAAATGCCTTTGCATAGTCGATAAAACATAGACATCTTTCTGATATTCTCTGCTTTTGGCTAATATCCATCTGACCTTAGCACTGATGTCCTTGATTCCCTGCCCTCTTTTGAATCCAGCTTGATTTTCTGACAGTTTCCTGTCTATATATTGCTGCAGTTACTTTTGAATGATCTTTAGTAAAATCTTGCTTGTGTGTGATATTAATGCTATTGTTCAATAGTTTCCACATTCAGTTGGATCCCCTTTCTTGGGAATAGGCACAAATATGGATCTCTTCCAGTCAGTTGGTCAGGTAGCTGTTTTCCAAATCTCTTGGCATGAACAAGTTAGCACCTCCAATGATGCATCTGTTTGTTGAAACATCTCTATTGGTATTCCATCAATTCCTGGAGCTTTGTATTTTGCCAATTCTTTCAAGGCAGCTTCTACTTCATCCTTCAATGCCATTGGTTTCTCATCATATGCAACCTCTTGAAATGGTTGATTGTCCACCAATTCTCTTTGGTATAATGACTCTTGCATATTCCTTCAATCTTCTTTTGATTTTTTTCTGCATCATTTAATATTTTCCCTGTAGAATCTTTCACTATTGCCACTTGAGGCTTGAATTTTTTTTTCTTGAATTCCTTAAGCTTGAGAAAAACAGAGCATGTTCTTCTATTTTGTGTTTCTGCTATCCATCTTAGGAGGATGGTATCTGACAATGATATCTGAAGTGGTATCTGACAATTCAATTTGCACTTCTTTAATTACTATTGTATAACATTTTAATGCCTTATTGCATTTTTCTTTCCTCTTTTGTGAATTTCCTGGTTATAGCTTTGTTTAGTTTTCTACTGATGTTTTAAAGTTTCTTTTGTTCAATATTTTGTTATTTGTTAATGTTATAATTTGGATGTAAGTGTCCTCCGAAGGTCACTGGGGACTTGGGTCCACAGTGGTGGCAGTGTTTGTGGAGGGTATGGGAACTTTGGGAGGTGGGAGTTTATCTTTGGGGAAGTAGCTCAAAGGGTGGGACTTGGAGGTTTTCACCTGGAACACCAGTTCTGGTCCCTCCCTGATCCTGATCTGCCAGGCCGAGAGGTCATTAGCCATGGGCTCTGCTGCTTGCTACTGTCACACTTGCCCTCCTGCACCTCCATCTGCCTGCCTGCCTCTGTGGATGGAAATCCTCTTAACTGTGAGCTCCCAGTAACTCATCCCTGCTCTTGTAAGTTAGTTCTGGTTGGTTTCTCTGTCACAGGGATGCACCAGCTGACTGATAATAGTCAACATTATGTATATATCCTGGGTACCTGTTCTTTACGTATGGGAGAAGGACGTGGCAATCCACTCCTGAAACAATCAGCCATTGGAAACCCTATAAGGGTCACTATGAGTTAGACACAATTTGATGGCACCTAGCAACAACAACAAAATGTCCTTGTAGAACTAATTGACAAGCTCAGCAAGATGTCAAGAAACAAGATCAATAAACAAAAAAATTATATTTCTATGCATTAGCAATGGACAATACAAAAATGAAGCCAAGAAAACTTCATTTACAGCAGCATTTAAAATAATAAAATGTAAAGGAATAAACTTAATAAATGTGCAACACTTATAAAGCACTGAATACCACAAAATATTGTTGAAATAAATTAAAGAAGACCTGATGTATGGAAAGATACCCCATGTTCATGGACTGCAAGAGTTAACATTATTAAAATGGCAATACTATTCAAGCACTCTACAGATTCAGTGGAATCTCTATGAAAATTTCATCTGCCTTCTTCGTAGAAGTTGACAAACTGATCCAAAATTCACAGAAAATTACGGAATCATACACCAAACAATGTTGAAAACGAATACAATTGGAAGTCTTTCACTTCCTGATTTCAAAACTTGCTACAAATCTGTAGTATTAAGATAGTATGGAGCTGGAGGTTTAGCTTCATTGGTAGAGTGCTTGCTTAGCACACACTAAGGCTCTGGGTTCAATTCCCAGCACCACCAAAGGAAAAAAAAAATAGTATGGTACTGGCATAAGAATAGACAGGTAGCTTAATAGAACTGAATTGAGACTCTAGAAATACCTGTCTCATTTATGATCAATTGATTTTTGACATGGTTAAGACATTCCATTGAAGGAAAGAATAATATTTTTAATAAATTATGCTGAGATAACTGGGTTTCTACATGCAAAAAAATGAAGTTGGACTTCATACAATATGCTAAAGATAATAAAGATCAAAGGCTAAACATATGAAGTAAAACAGGAATGTATAAAACTCTTAGAAGAGCCAGGTACTAGGGCACATCCCTGTAATCCCAGCAACCTGGGAAGCTGAAGCTTGAGGATCATGCCTACCAGAGGTAGCCTGTACAACTCGATAAGACCCTGATTCAAAATAAAAAATAAAAAATGAACTGAGCGTGCAATTCTGTGGTAGAGCATTTGCCTAGCATGTGCAAGGCCCTGGGTTAACCTACAAACAACAAAAACAAATTTAAAAATCTTAGAGGAAAGCATCATCATAAATTGACATGACCTTGGAATAGGCAGTTGTTTCTTAGATCTGAAATCAAAAGTATAAGCCACAAAAGAAAAAGAATAGATAAATGAGACTTTAGCAAAATTAAAAATTTTGTGCTTCAAAGGATATCATCTGGAAAGTGAAAAGACAGTCTATGGAATGAGAGAAACTTCTTGTAAATCATTATCTTCTAAAGGGCTTGAATCTAGAATATACAAAGGACTCTTACTACTCAATAATCAGAAGAAAAGTAAACTGATTTAAAGGTGGGCAAAAGATCTGAATATTACCCAAAGAGGAGATACAAGTAGTCAGTAAGTTCATCAAGGAAATGCAAATAAAAACCACACTGAGATACTTCTTCACACCCCCTTGGATGGTTATAATGAAAAAGAGACAAATAATATCAAATATTAGTGAAGATATGGAGAGGTTAGAACCATCTTGCATTGCTGGTAGAAATGTAAAATGGTGTAGCGGCTTTTGGACAGTCTGGTAGTTCCTCACAAGGTAACGCAGAATTACCACACCATCCAACAATTTCATTCCTAGCTATACACCAAGAGAAATAAACACCTAGGACAAAAAACTTGTACATGAATATTCACAGCAGTATTGCCCATAATAACCCAGAGGTGAAAATAGGTCATCAATGGATGAATGGATAAACAAAAAAATATGATTTGTCAGCACAATGAAATACTACTGAGCAACTAAAAAGGAATGAAGTACTGATATATGCTACAACATGAAGAATCTCAAAAATATTTGTAAAGTGAAAGGAAGCAGTCCCAAAAGACCATACACAATATGGGTCCATTTAAATGAAGCTCCCTCAATGCACAAGTCACTAGAAAAAGCAACTGGATTAGTAGTAGCCTAGGACTCAGGTTACCTACAGCCGTACCACCCTGGCTTCCCATCTCATTACATCCCAGAAGCTGAGCAGGGTTGGGCCTGTTTAATCCTTGGAGGGGAGACTGCCTGAGAACACCAGGTGCTGTAGGCTAGGGAGCAGGACCAAGCAGCCCATTGCTGAAACAGCCATTGAAAAACCTATGAATAGCAGAGAAGCACTGACATAATGTTGGGCATGATACAGTGTCGGGGAGCATTTCCTATGCTGTACACTATGAGTCGGATCCTACTTGATGGCACCTAAGAAAAACAACCAAAGGGCTCAGGTTGTTCAGGAGGAAGAAGACAATAAGTGCTAATAGGGATGGGTTTCTTTTTAGCCTTAAGAGAACTAGCCAGTTTTGTATGCTATCTGGAGTAAGAACAATTCTCCATATAATAAAATTTTCTGTCTGCTTCCATCGTGTAAAGCTGTCCCTTCGTTCCTCAGAGAAGCACGTTTAATACACTGATCAAACACTAGAGAAGCAAATCGAATCAAAGTTAATGTCCTTTGGAGAAGAAGCAGACAAAAACATGGCCAGTTATCTAGATAAATTGATGGTATATGGAACAAGGGCAGTAATTTGAACTGAGCAGCTGTGACCATGTTCTTGAAAAAAAAAAAAATTTTATCTTTACAATTGCCTACCACCATGAAATGATCAGACCAGAAGACACAAACCAACATAAAGTTCCAAAATGTGACCAGTCTCCAGGATTAAAATGATGATTTTCAGTGTGCACCTTGGCAGTTCTGGCATATGCCCATGCGAAGTGTAGAGGAACTCAGGTGCCACTGGCTGTTTGGGGATTAGAAGTTCATACTCCAAGAAGGGTTGATAGATGAGCCCAACTTCAAAAGGTGTGTTTGCTTTGTGAATTTTGGAAAGGATAGACAGAGGCTGCCTAGTCAGACACAAAGCAGTAAAAGTGGCTTTTTAAGCCGAAGTAACCGGCACATAAAGGCTCAGAAGTGGTGACATCAATGGTGAGCAAAGTCCTGCAGAAAGTGTCATCTTTCTGCATGACTGGCATGGAAGAGCTGATGGTCACCAAAAGCTATTCACAAAGCCACCACAAAACAGGCAAAAACACTAATTGCCATGTCCTCTTTGGATATGAGGAGAGTTCTATGTACTTATCTAGAACGACAGCCATCATTAAAATAAATGTCACTTCTAAAAACAGAGACAGTTGGAAGGGAAGACATAAGCAACTTAGTTCAGAAGTTTTAAGTTAGAAGGGAAAAAATTATTGGTTCAAGCCAAATGAGAAGGGAACGGACAAAAGAAAAGCATATAGAATTTTAGAGTTAGATGGAACCTAGTTATCTCAGCATGCCTTGTGATAGTCAGGATGAGATAAGCTGTAGAGCAATAATAAATTCAGAAAGCTCTGTGGCTCTGTACAACAGTTATTTCTTAGTCACATATGTCCATTTTGAGTCAGTGGACACTTTCATTCTACTGATGATTCACAGTTCAAGCTCTTTCCACAGGATAATGCCACAGTTTCCAAAGTTGCTGTGGCAAGAGAATAAATAGACAGAGGGTCCACATTGGCTTTTCTCAGGAGCACCACTTGACCTGAGTTCACATTTTGTTGGCCAGAAATCAAGCACCAACTCAACATCAAGGAGACTGGGAGATGTAGTTTTCTTGTGAAACAGGGTGGCAGAAATACCATATCTAGTAGCCCCTAGGTCTGCTTATGTTTTTTGTTTGTTTGTTTTTTTACTTCAAATTACTTGGGTTTGGGGATGTAGCTCATTGGTGGAGCACTTGCTTCACATGCACAAAACCTGGGTTTGACACCAAGCACCTCAAAATAGAATGAGTCAAGTCAGTTAAAATATATACCCTTTAGAAATCAACAATATATGTATTATAATTTATAATTATTACATTACATAAATATTTTATATATATGCCTGCAGCTGTACCATTGTGGTGTCTGATCCCATCAGATCTTGGAAGCTAAGCGGGGTCAAGTTGGTTAGTACTTGGGTGGGAAACCACATGGGACTAGCAGATGCTGTAGGCTTGGGAGAAGGCGGCGGCAACCCACTCCAGAAAATCAATCCGCCATTGAGAACCCTATGAATAGTGGAGAAGCATTTACAATAATGTTTTGCCCGTTGTACATAGGGCATATACCCTATGGTATATGGAACAAGGGCAGTAATTTGAACTGAGCAGCTGTGACCATGTTCTTGAAAAAAAAAAATTTTATCTTTACAATTGCCTACCACCATGAAATGATCAGACCAGAAGACACAAACCAACATAAAGTTCCAAAATGTGACCAGTCTCCAGGATTACATAGGGTCGCTATGAGTCAGACACCAACTCAACAGCACTTAACAACAACAACAGCATACATATATTGTTGTTGTTGTTGTTGTTGTTGTTAGGTGCCGTCGATTCGGTATCCGACTCATAGCGACCCTCATAGGGTTTTCAATGGCTGAGTGCTTCGGGATTGCCTTGGGAGGGGATTGCCAGGCCCTTCTCCCATTTTTGCGGTGCTGGGAATTGAACTTGGGGCCTCAGAGACTGCAGCGCAGTGCTCTACCCACTGAGCTAAATCCCAGCCCTATATTGTTGTTAGGTGCTGTTAAATTGGGTCTGACTCATAGCAACCTTCACAGGGATTTCAGTGGCTGACTGTTTTGGGATTGTTTTGGGGGTGGATTGGCACATCTTTCTCCTATTTTTGTGGTGCTGGGGATTGAACCAGGCTCTCAGAAAGTACAGAGCAGCCTTCTACCAACTGAGCTATACCTCAGCCCTATATTTATATAACAATTTGTTATATAAATTATATATAACACTCACTATATAGCCTAGGCTGACCTGGATGTCTCAATCCTCCTGCTCCAGACTCCTGAGGGCTGGAATTACAGGCCACATCATGATGCCTGGTTTAACCCTCTAATCTTAAAATGAGAAAACAGAGGTCCAAAAGCATGACATGAGCTCCCCAGAGTCACACACAGGAAGCTGAAATACATAGCCAGGACTAGAGTCTGGAGTATCTTTCCACTATACCATGTTTTCAATCCTGTAAATTGTGGGGGAAGGATGTGGGCAGTAGAAAAACAAACTGAATCACTGCAATTAGGGGAATTAAAAAGAACACAGGCACAATGTGCAAATATCTTAGATGAAAAAGAAACCAGTAGGAAGTTGTGAAGGCTGCAAGGCAGATGGGGTCTCTTGGAAAACATGACTCCCACACAGACCAGCAGCTTTGGGTGCATGACAGTTTCAGGCTGATTTTCTGAATTACTTACATTCCCTGTGGCCTCCAGAACTACCACGAGAATGGAGAGGCACAAATGTAGCTGAGAAGATGTTGGGGCAGGCCCTGGGCGCTGCACACGGAGCCATGGGAAATGCAGTTCTTCCTACAGCCCACAGTCCTTTTGTGCACAGGCTTCTGGGCCTCCAACAGGGGCTCACATATTAGAACCAAGCTCTCTACCACTGAGCTCCAGCCCCTGCCCAGGAGGACACTCTTGATAAACCTGGGAAAAAGCATTATTTCAGTTGGATCAAAATAAAATTCCAAAAATTTGGGGTAGGAAACTACTGGAGGATTACTGGGAGATCCTCAATGTTCTGTAAACCAGTTTTGCAAAAACACACTTGTTCATGAAGAATCACCATAGATGCTCAGTAGATTTAATTTTACTAATTAGGATCCTAGGTTTTGACATCTGAGATTTTAGAGAGCATCTATTCCAGTGGTTGGAACTTTAACTTTGAAACCCATGGAAATCATTTTTTTTTTTCAAAATAAGTCTTACTGATAAACTTACTACATAGAACTGATTAAAGTAAAACCATTTTGTTACAGCGAAGTGTGATGTTATAACTTACTTTGTTTATCCATTCATCTGTTGGTGGACATTTGCATTATTTTCCTTTTTTGACAACTGCAAATAAAGCTATTCTGAATATTTGTATATGTCTCCATATAGATATTTCTCTTGAGTACATACCTAGAATTGGAATGGTTGGGTCATATGGTCATATGGGGGTGGAGGGGGATTGAACCCAGGTCATTGTGCATGCTACCACTCAGCCCTGTATGTGTGCTTGACTTTTTAAGAAATGGCCAAATTGTTTTCCAAAGTAGTAGTTCCATTTCATATCCCCACTTGAGGTGCATGAGTGTTTTAATTGCTCTATATCCTTAATAATACTTGGTTTGATTATTCTTTTTTACTTTTAGCTATTCTTACAGGTATGTAGAGATATCTTATTGTGATTATATTTCAATTTAGTTTAATTTCCTAATGACTGATATTTTGATCTTTGATGTTTTAATGAGTAGTGATCCATTCAAGTGCTTATTTGCCATCTGTATATCTTTTTTGGTGAAGAGTCTACTCAAATCTTTTGCCAATTTTTAAAATTGGGCTATTTTGTGTTGTATTGAATTTTGAGGGGTATTTGTTCTGGACACAAGGCTTTTTGAGTCTGTGATTCCTGCTTCCTTCCTCTGAACAGTGTCCTTCAAAGAGCCAATATTCCTAATTTTGATGAAGTCCAATATATTTTCAAATCCAATCTACACCCTTTCCACACTTTAGAGGGCTACAAAATCAGATGTGGATTAGAATTGCATGGGGATTGGATTCATAGTTGAGAGCTAGGTTCAGAGTTCTTAGTGGAGAATCCAATCACCATGCAGTTCTAATCCACAACTAATTTTTTAACCCTCTAAAACTGTTGAAAATGTGTGGACTAGATTGGAGAAAATACAGTAAGATTTTTCTTTTATGGATTATTCTTCTGTTGTTATATCTAAGAAATCTTTACCCAATCCAATGTCAAAAGATATTCCTTTACGTTTTCTTATAGATATTTTAGATCTTTAGGTTGTACGTTTGGTTTTCTGATTTATTTTTAGTTAATTCTTTGTATATTCAGAAGTATAGATTGAAATTGTTTTTGTACGGAGATCTAATTGTTCAAGTTCTATATGAGGAAAGACTCTCTTCACTGAATTATCTTCACATTTTTGTCAAAACCACTTGTCCATACATGTGTTGATCTATTTTTGTATTCTCCAATCTCCTTTATTTGACTACCTTTGATGTATTTATTTATCTCTATACCAACTCTTGATTACTATAACTTTAAGATAAATTTTGAAAGATAATATAAGTCCTTAAAATTTGTTCCTTTAAAAAATGATTTTGACTTCTTTAAGACCATTCTATTTCTACATGAATTTTAGAGTTGCTTTTCTGTTTCTCCAAAAATGAATTCTGGGATTTGACTGAGATTGCATAGAAATCACCAATTGATTTGGGGAGAGCTGATATCTTAACCAAAATTGATCTTCTGATCCATGAACATATTTCTCTCCATTTATTTATGTCTTCCTTAATTTCCTTCAGGAATGTTTTATAATTTTCAGCATACAGGTTACATACATCTTTTGTCAGATTCATTCTTAAGTATTTTTGATGTGATCATAAATTATATTTTTTAATTTCAATTTTCAGCTATTAATTGCTATCATATAGACATATAATGGATTTCTATAGATTTATGCTGCATGTTACAATTTTTCTAAATTTACCTGTTAGTTTTAGTAGTATTTTTATAGGTCTTACAGGATTTTCTTGGTAGATAACTATGTTGAACGTTAATATTTCTTCTTTTCAAGCCAGGCATGGTGATACATGTCTGTGATCCCAGTACCCAGGAGGCTGATGCAGGAGAATTGTGAATTCAGTGTCAGCCTGGTCTACATAGAAAGTTCTAGGCCAACTTGGCCTATATAGCAAGATCCTGTTTCAAAAACAAAAACAAACAAACAAAAATTTTCTTTGTAATTTGGATACATTTTTTTTCTTGCCTTGTTGAACTGATTAGAAACTCCAGTGTAAAACTGAATAAAAATCAAGGAAACAGATATCTTTGGGGGAAAGCATCAACCTCTTACTAGTAAGTATGATGTTAGCTGTGTATTTGTCGTAGCTGTCTTTTCAGGTTAAAAAAATTTCCTCTATTCTAAATTTGAAGGGGTTTTTTTTGTATGTGTATTCATATTTGAGTTTGCCAAATTATTTTATACATGTACTGAGGTTGTCTTTTTAAAAATCCTGTTAATATGGTTAATCATATTTATTACTTTTCAAGCCTTAAACTAATCTTGCATTTCTGGGTGAATTCTTTTAAACATATTGTTGAGCTTGCTTTTGTAAAATATTCTTAAGAATTTTGCATCAGTCTTCAAGAGAAGTACTGAAAGTAGTAGGTTTTTTTTTTTTTTTTTAAATCATTTTGGTGTTAGGCAATGTTGTCCTCATAGAATGAATTGAGAAGTATTCCAACTTTGATTTTCTGGAAGCTTTTGAGTAGAATCAATATTTTTTTTCTTGGTATTTGGTAGGATTTCCCAAGGAAATTATCTTGGCTTAGAGTTTTCTTTGTTGGAAAACTCTTAACTACAAACTGAACTGCTTTAATAAATATAGGACTATCAAGGTTACATATTTTTCTTCAGTGAGATTTAACAGTATATGTCTTTCAAGAAACATGTTTAGTTCATCTCCATGGTCAAATTTATTAGCATAATTTCCCTTTTAATATCTGTAGATTTTTTAGTGACATCCCTTCTCTCAAACCTAATAGGTATCATTTTGGTTGTCTTTCTTTGTATCTCAATCATTTTGGCTAGAGATTCATCAATTTTTATTAATCTTCCAAAGATTATTGTTATGACACTGAAATGCTCTCTGGAATTTCCCATTTCTAGCTGCAATTCTAACTTCCCCGCTTGGGGTCCCTTCTGCAAAAGGATGCTCTTTTCCCAAGGATAAAATGCAAACTCAAAGTCTCTTTTAAGACCTCCTCTAACATCATGCAATTCCTCATGCTCCAGTCATAACAAGCTACTTGCTTGTAATTTTCTTAGTACATCAGGAATGTAATAGCTTGGTGTTTTGTATATGTTGTTTCCATTATGGAAAACATCTTTTCTCTTTTCCTTCCTCTTTTCCTAGTTCCTGGTCATTTTTTATAATTCATTGTAACTATTACATTTTTTTTGTAATATGACCTCTTTGGTTAATTATCACCTGGTTCAGACTTGCCACCCAATGTTAGCATCATTATAGACAGCTTCATAGAACTTAGCACAATTGTATTATTGATACTGATGGCTTATATAGCTCCTCAATTAGACTGTAAACTCTTAAGTACAGATACAAGTGCCTCATTCATCTTTTTATCTCCTTTACTCAGGTCAATGACTATTATACATTTGTAGATAATAATGATTGTTGTCGTTGTTGTTTTGTTGTTGTTAGGTGCTGTTGAGTTGGGTCCGACTCCTAGTGACCCTATGCACAACAGAACGAAACATTCCCCAACAGGGCTTCTCTGCTATTCATAGGGTTTTAATGGCTGGTTGTTTTGGCCAAATCCTTTTCCCATTTTTTGCAGTGCTGGAAGTTGAACCCAGGTCCTCAGAGTGCACAGAGCAAGCACTCTACCAACTGAACTAACCCATAGCCCCAATAATGGTAATAATACTACAATAATGCCAATATTAAGCAGTGTCATTTAGTGTGTTGATTCTTAAAGTGTGGTCCCTGCATGAACAGCTTTGATATCACCTAGGAACTTATGTGAGAGAGAAATTCTATGTTCCATCTGGCTTTACTGAGTCAGAAGCTCTGGAAGTGAGGACCAGCAATATATGGTGTAGCAAGTTGTGTAGGTGATTCTGTTGCCCTCTAGAGTTTGAGAATCATTTGTTGAATATCTAGGAGTGAATGTGGAGTTATCAATACCTGGTTTGAATCCTGCTTCTCTCATTTTCAAACTCTCTGGCCTGTGATAACTTTCTTAATATTTGGGAAGCTCAAGATCCTTCACATTAAAAGGGACAGTTAAAGGTACTTTATAGGACTATTTAGGGTTAAAATGAGATACTTTAGGTAAATATTCTCATGTAATAATTGATCCATGATATGTACTTGGTAAATGATAATTATGAACATTATGAACATATTATGTCATTATAACTATGACAGTAAAATAATACTAATAATGTAATTTCTCCCTGATGGATAGAGAAGAATTCTGCTTTTGACAGTCTTTGGATATTATTTTGCTTAGACATGGAGAAAAAAGATTAAAAGAAATACAAAAAAAAAAATCATTCTTAGAATCAAAATAGCTGAATAAATTGTACATAGAATTAACAAGGA